>NW_020869622.1:90432-96556 GCF_003789085.1 Penaeus vannamei | reverse complement strand
TTCCCCCTCACCCCTCCCACTTTTTCCTTCCTCCTTCCCCCCCATCTCCCCTTCCCCCCTCCCACTTTTTCTTCCTCCTTCCCCCCCCCATCTCCCCTTCCCCCCTCCCACTTTTCTTCCTCTTTTCCCCTCCCCTCTCCCCTCACCCCTCCCACTTTTTCTTCCTCCTTCCCCTCCCCCTCTCCCCCTCACCCCCTCCCACTTTTTCTTCCTTCCTTCCCCCCCCATCTCCCCTTCCCCTCCACTTTTTACTTCCCCTTTCCCCCTCATCTCCCTTTCCCCCCTCCCACTTTTTCTTCCTCCTTCCCCTCCCCCCTCTCCCCCTTCACCCCCCTCCCACTTTTTCTCCTCCTTCCCTCCCCACCCATCACCCCTTCCCCTCTCCCACTTTTTCTTCCTCCTTCCCCTCCCCCTCTCTTCCTCACATCTTTGGAAGAAGAGAATCGAGTCCCAGCGAGAAGATACGAGAGTGGTTCGTGAGAAAAGTTCGTTATCTCAGGAACTCCGATAGAACGAACTAAAACAAACATTCCGTAAAAAGGAGATGGCATGCGTCAGCTTCGTTAAAAGTGTCCGAAGCCCCAATAACTATTCATTATACAAACATGCATATACACAGAAATAAATACCCATCTGTCAGTCTATACATGCACAGACAGATTCGTAAATGTATATCTATATGGCAGAAAAACCCACAATGCACAAACTAGATTTATTTTGCTTTGTGTTTTTTTTTCTACCATAGTATCAACACGATAAATAGATAGATAATTCAACAGATGGACAGATGAATAGATAGCAGATAGAAAGATAGCATGTGTGAATGTTCATTGGCTCGGACCTAAGACAATTTTAACAATCCTGGCTTATGTTCTTCTATCTCTGTCTACATAGGAGACTTTCCCGAACATGGCTCTGGGATTATCACCCTTATGGCGAGGCCTAGTTGCGTTCTCTAGGGGTAACAAGTAAGAGTATTGAGACTTAGAGGTAATACTTTGTCCTTTGTCCTTAATCCTGTTTTATTTCTTCCAGGAAAGTGAGGGTCTTTAGTCCTTACTCGTCTGAAAGAGTGGGTGAATAGCATGGTGTAGTTATGATGTTATGAATATATGTCTTGATTGGGGTGTTTGAGGGAGGGGGGTGTTGGAGGGGGGTGAGGATGGAGAAAGGGAAGGAGCCAAAAAAGATAAAGAGGGGGATGGTGGAGGGAAAGGGAATAAAGAGAGAGGGGGGGATGAGGGAGGGAGTGGAGGGATGGAGAAAGGGAAGGAGGTAAAAAAAGATAAAGATAGGAATGGAGGAGGGAAAGGGGAAAAAAGAGAGGGGGGGGATGAGGGAGGGAGTGGGTGAGGGAGGGAGGAAAAAGAGGGAGGTAAAAACGATAAAGAGGGGAATGGAGGGAGGGAGATGGGAGTAAAAAGAGAGAGGTGGGAGGAGAGAGTATAATGTTATAATGGGGGAAATGGAGAGAGGGAGAGGGAATAAAAAGAGAGAGAAGGAAGTAGAGAGGGAGGTGGGAAGGTAGGAAGGAAGGGAGAATAAAGAAAGAGAGAGGGAATGAAGGGAGAAGAAGGGGGGAAGGGAGGCGGGAAAAATAAAGAGAGGGAATGGAGAAAGGAGAGGGGGGCGAAGGTAGGAATCGAGAGGAAAAATAGATTGAGAGAGTGAGAGGGAGGGAGAATTATGAATGCACATGTATATAGATGATAGAAATAAAGCCGCACATACACACACAACAAATGCAAGTGCACACACGCACACACACAACATCTACACTAATACAACACATAAACAAAAATACAAGCACAAACATATACACACACAGCCACACACAGCCACACACACACACACACACACAATAAACACACACATAGCCACACACACACACACACAGCCACACACACAAACACACATACACACACACACAGCACACCACACACACACACACACACAGCCACACACACACACACACACACACACACACACACACACACCACACACACACACACACCACACACACACGTAACACACACACACACATACACGAAACCCACAAGAACACAGTGCAACCGAGTGATATTTGCACAGTTAATGCACCAGCCATATCTTGGAATCAGGAGTCCACACACTGCTGTCTTTTCACTGTATACTGGACTGTGTACTTCTAATTACGACAGGAGTACACAGGTGCCCTATAGAGGTAATTAGGGGAGTCGAGGGTAATGTTGCAATTCAAGCAATGGTGGATCATTTGTACTGTGTCATTAGATTAACCGTATTCATGTTGGCAAATGTAGAAGGTATGAGTGATGAGTGGGAATGAATATCTTCACAATACATGAATTTGACCGGTTTTGAATATATCTTCGTTAGAAATACATACATTGGCGTCAAATACATCTCTTGTATTTGACTCCAAATTTGCTGTATCACACTCCAAGTACGAATTTTAAGAATGATAATAGCAATAAAGAAATTTCATTCAGATATTCATAACTATATATAAACACTATATGAAGTTATATAAAATATTGAAAAAAATTATCCATTATTAGAAAAAATAGATATGTAAACAACTTTTAAACAAATGGATGTACGTACATACATACACACTAACACACAAACAAAACACACGAAAACAACACACACACACACACACACACACAGTATTGACATGATAACCCATATGATCAATCTAAAAAATAATAATAAATCTATCTATAACATAGAACTATCAAATATCAAACGAAAATATCCCTCTTCACAGATTTTGTTTTGTGGTGTTTTAATAGTTAGTGGAAAGGCTTGTGGGTTTGTGAGTTCATGTCGCTGGAACAGAATTTTGTACCGTGTTCACTTTTTTGTTCCTCGAAGCGGTAGGTAAATCCGGATTAGATTTTACTTTACTGTGTGAGTGTGTGTGTGCATGCATTCGATGGTGTGTGTGTAAGTGAATGAATTATATATATATATATATATATATATATATATATATATATATATATAATATATATATATATATATATATATATATATATATATTATATATATAATGTATATATATATATATATATAATATATATATATATATATATATATATATATATATATATATATATATATATATATACACATATATATACATACATATATATATATATATATATATATACATATATATATATATATATATATATATATATATATATATATATATATATATATATATATATATATATATATTCATACTTATATATATATATATTATATATATATATATATATATATATATATATATATATATATATATATATATATATATATATATATATACATATACATATACAGTTATGGATCTATATCTATAACTATCTATTCATCATTCATCTATCTAAATCTATCCTATCTCTATCTATCCATCTATCTATCTATCTATCTACACGCACATACACACATCTATAGCCAGACAGACATATAGGCAGATAGATAGATCGATAAATAGATAGATAGTTCAACAGATAGACAGATAAATAAATAGCAGATAGAAAGATAAATACAGATGCACAGATATATAGATATGTGTATGCCTGTGTGTGGCATAGTGCATAAAATACTTATAAAAGTGTAATTTCCTTCCCAATCGAGCACTTTTAATTATAAATTGCCCTTTTATGAATAGCAAAAATGGTTATTCTATATTGCGAAATGTTATCTGTCCTCAAAAATGAATTGTATGATATGAATATCAATAATGATAATAATTATAATAGAAATGATAATGATGATGATAATAATAATAATAATGATGATAATAATTATAATAATAATATAATAGATGATGATAATGATAATAATAATGATAATGATAATGATAATAATAATAGTAATAATGATAATAGTATGATAATAACAATAATAATAATAATAAAAAATAATAATGATAATAATAATAATAGTAATAATAACAGTGATAATAATTCTATGATAATGATAATAATAACACTAATGATAGTATTATTATTATCAATAACAATAACAACGAGAATAACAATTATTATTATCATTATCATCATTATCCTAATCGTCATCATCATCATCAAATTTAACAATAAAAACATTTAATCGTCTATTAACAAAATTAAAAATATTTATAAATATATAGATCATCAGCGAAATCAGTGAGTGGAGGGATAAGTGGATAAATCTTTTCATTCAAGTGAAATACGTGCTTAAAAATTATCCATTTGCTAAAAGAGGGGAAAATACCAAATGATTATAGAAAAATAAATAGGTGGATGTATGAGAAACGGGAATAATGAGGGGATAGGAAAAGAGAAGCGAAAAAGATGAAGAAGAAGAAGGAGGGGGAAGAATAAGAAGAAGAGGAGGAGGAGGATAATTAGTAAGAGGAGGAGGAAGAAGAAGAGGAAGAGGAGATGAATGAGGAAGAAGAGGAAGAGGAGGAGGAGGAAGGATAGGCAATACATACATGTGCGCACACACACTCACTCAAACAAGCAAATACACCCACACACACACACACACACGCACACACTCCCACACACACACACACACACACACACACACACACACTCCCACACACACACACACAACTCCCACACACACACACACACACTCCCCCCCCCCCACACACCACACACACACACACACACACTCCCAAAACATCTCCAAAAAAAAAAAAAAAAAATCCCCACATTTTCCCGATTAAGAAAATCCCTTTAAGTTAGCCTTCGACTCGCCAGAACCGCCCTCGCCGCGTCAGGCTTGCAAGGAACTAACTCTACGTCAAGAGATGATGCGAAGATGCCGGTCAGTTATCTCCCAAGACGGGGAGATGCGGAGGTGTCTTCGGCTTAGAGAGATATTTTAGGGGGAATACAAGGTAGGCTTCGAGGGGAGGCTGAGGGGTGGGAGGAGAGGATGGAAGAAGAGGAAGAGGGAAGGAGGAGGGAGATATTTTAGGAGGAATACAAGGTGGGCTTCGAGGGACTTGGAGGGCTGAGGGGTGGGAGGAAGAGGATGGAAGGAAGAGGAGGAGGAGGAGGAAGAGGGAAGGAGGAGGGGAGATATTTTAGGAGGAATACAAGGTAGGCTTCGAGGGGACTTGGAGGGCTGAGGGGATGGGAGGAAGAGGTGGAGGAGGATGGAAGGAGGAGGAGGAGGAGGAGGAGAAGAGGGAAGGAGAGGGGAGATATTTTAGGAGGAATACAAGGTAGGCTTCGAGGGACTTGGAGGTCTGAGGGGAAGGAAGAAGAGGAGGAAGAGGTGGGGGAGGAGGAGGAGGAGGAGGAGGAGGAAGAGGGAAGGAGGAGGGGAGACATTTTTAGGAGGAATACAAGGTAGGCTTCGAGGGGAGGAAGAGGATGGAAGGAAGAGGAGGAGGAGGAGGAGGAAGGAGAGAGGAGGAGAGAGACTGGAAGGAAGGAGGAGGAGGATGGAGAAGGAGGAAGAGAGAGGGAAGGAGGAGGGGAGATATTTTAGGAGGAATACAAGGTAGGCTTCGAGGGGACTTGGAGGTCTGAGGGGGTGGGAGGAAGAAGAGGAGGAGGAGGAAGGAGGAGGAGGATGGAGAGGGGAAGAGGAGGGGTGGAGGAAGAGGAGGAGGAGAGGGAGGAGAATGGAAGGGAGGAGAGGGGGAGGATGGGAGGAGAGAGGAGGAGGAGGAGGAGGATGGAAGGAAGAGGAAGGAGGAGGAGGGGGTGGAAGGAAGAGGAGGATGGAAGAGGAGGAGGAGGAGGGGGAGGAGGAAGAGGGAAGGAGGAGGGGAGATATTTTAGGAGGAATACAAGGTAGGCTTCGAGGGGACTGGAGGTCTGAGGAGGAGAAGAGGAAGAGGAGGAGGAAGAGGAGGAGGATGGAAGGGGAAGAGAGGGGGATGGATGGAAGAGGGGAGGAGGAGAATGGAAGAGGAAGGAGGAGGGGGAGGATGGAGGAGAGGGAGGAGAGGAGGAGGAGGATGGAGAGGGAAGAGGAAGGAGGAGGAGGAGGGTGGAAGGAAGGAGGAGGATGGAGAGGAGGAGGAGGAGGAGGAGGATGGAAGAGGAGGATGGAAGGAAGAGGAGGATGAGGATGGAAGAAAGGAAGAGGAGGAGGAGGAGGA
>NW_020869622.1:80432-85432 GCF_003789085.1 Penaeus vannamei | reverse complement strand
TTCTTTTTTTCAGTGATGGAACGCGGGTCTGAGTGAAGGAAATGCATACGAGGAGATAGATATATATGTATAGGTATATTTAGTTGTGTGTATATGGACATATTGAGATACGTAGATAGATAGGTAGATGTAGATACATTATAGATGATAAAGCTAATTGTTATCTTAATTTTGATATTAATTAGATAATATTAATTTGATATTCATTAAGTAATATTAATTTAATGTCCATTGTACGTTATCCAAGATACACACACATACACATATATATGCGTGTGTGTGTGTGTGTGTGTGTGTGTGTGTGTGTGTGTGTGTGTGTGTGTGTATGGTGTGTGTGAGTGGGTGTGGTATGCATTGTGTAAACATAATATCTCGTACATTACAACTTACGATTTAAATCATAATGTATTAATTTCTACACATTATGTATTGTACATTATGGATTATTCATAATAGATATTATGATGAATATCATTTTAATCATATATCTATGATACCTGTATATATTTAAAAATCTGTTTGTACTAAGTTAAATCTGGTTAGTCTATCTGTACAGTAATATTATACAAAAATATACAGGATAATATGAATATAATTCTACAAATAACAGATCAAAATATAGAAAATTACAAAGAAAAAGAAATACACATATCTACAGAAAAAATAGATAAAAAGAGAAAGGAGAAAGACACATGAAATTAAGAAGCCTAGAATACCATTAATTAAATCGAATGCACACAAAATCTCGATTTATGATGCTTTTTGGGAATATTCTTCTGTGCAGAAAATGAAAATTATATATCTCGATGTTTTCGCGAAATGTTGCAGATACGAAGTGAGATCATAAACAGCGCATTTTTCCGCACGCAAAGTTTTACTGCAAAAAAAAGATAATATATATGTTTACGAAAATGTGCATCTAGAGTTGAACTATAAATCATTATTTTTTTTTTTTTTTTAATACTTTTCGTTAAGCTTACTGAACCTTAAATGTCATGCATGATGTAAAAAAAATCTCTGACTTTTGTATCTTTTATTTATCTATTTAGCTATTCATTTATTTATTGCTTTATGTGCTTTATTCTGTTTATTCCGGTTTATCTCTCATTCTTCCTCATTTCTCCTCATCTCTCCTATTTTCTCATTTCTTCTTATCTCTCCGCAGTTCTCCTCATTTCTTCCCATCTTTCTCTCTTTCTCCTCATCTCTCTTATTTTCTAACTTTTCCTCATTCCTCCTCATCTCTCCTATTTTCTAATTTTTCCTCATCTCTCCTCATCTCTCCTCATTCTCCTCATTTCTCCTCATTCTTCCTCATTTCTCCTCATTCTTCCTCATAGATTTCCTTCCACTCCTTCCTCTCCTCATCCTTCCCTCCTCATAATATCCTTCTACATAACAATTCCTTCAGTTTTTTCTTTTTCTTTCTTTCTTTCTTTTTCTTTGAGAAAAGGAGAGGGGGAGAGAGGAAGAGGGAAACAGAGAGAGGAGAAATAAGATAAATAGATAGAGAGGGAATAGGAAAGAAAGAGAAGAGAGAGAGGGAGAAATAGATAGATAGATAGAGAGAAATAATGAAAGAAAGAGCAGAGAGAGGGGAGAAATAGATAGATAGATAGTGAGACACAGCGAAAGAAAGAGAAAGATACAGGGGAAGGAGATAGATAAATAGATAGAGAGAAATAATGAAATAAAGAGCATGAGAGAAGGGGGAGGAATTGATAGATAGATAGATAGATAGATAGAGAGAGAGAGAGAGAGAGAGAGAGAGAGAGAGAGAGAGAGAGAGAGAGAGAGGAGAGAGAGAGAGAGAGAGAGAGAGAGAGAGAGAGAGAGAGAAGAGAGAGAGAGAGAGAGAGAGAGAGAGAGAGAAGGAAAGATAGACAGGGGTAGGAAATAGATAGATAAGATCGATAGATTTCTTTTTGCTTTTTGTATATCTTCCTACTTCTTGTTTCTCTGTTTCTCATTCCTCCCCATCTAATTGGTCTTATCTCATTCTCTTCTCTTTCATTCTCATCTCTTTTTCTCATTTTTCTCCTCCTTTTTATTGCATTCCTTCTTCCCTTCCCTCACCTGTCTCTTTTCATCCTGCTATCTTCAATTCCTCTTCTCCTTCTATTTTTTTCTTCTTCTTCTTTTCACCCTTCTTCCCTCCTCTTCACTTCTCCGTTCCTTTAGCATTTTTCTACTCCTCTCTTCTCTAGTATTCCTCCTCTTCTCCTCTTGCCTCTTCCTCTTCCTCCTCTTGCTACTCTTTCCCTCTTCTTCTCCCTTCCCTTTCCTCTCCCTTCTCCTCCTTCTTTCTCTCCTCTTTCTTCCTCTCCTCGTTTCCTCCCTTTTCACCTCCTCTCTTCCTCCCCCTTTATTTCTCCTTCTCTTTCCCCTCCCCCTCTTCCTCCTTCCTCCTCCCTCTCCTCCTCCTCCTCCTCCCTCCTCCCCTCCTCCTCTCTCCCCCCCATTCAACTCCTCCTCTTCCCCTTCCTGTCTCCCCACCTCTCCCCGCCTCCCCACTTCTGCATCCTCTTACTCTTCTCGACTAACGCTCGCCGTTCCCACACCATTTTCCCGCAAAAAAACCCACCTCATCAACAACACAACCAACAACACTCCATAGGACGAAAATTACAAACACTACACAACCCTCTAGGCCACCATCACAAACCCCACATCAGCACGACTCTCGCCTTCACAACGGCCCCGATCAGATCACTCTCCTTCACTACACAAAACCCGTCCCCTCTTCACAACTTTCACAACCCTTCACAAGCCTCCCCCTTCACAACCCCAATTAGCACACTCTTCCTTCTCTACACAACCCGTCCCCCGTGTCACAACCCTCCCCTTTCACAACCTCTCCCCGCTTTCCACAACCCTCCCCCTTCACAACCCCATCAGCACACTCTCCTTCTCTACACAACCCTGCCCCCCTCTTCCACAAAACTTTCACAAACCCCATTCAGCACAGGCTCCCTTCACACCCCATTAGCACAACTTCTCCTACCCGCCCTTTCTCACAACTTTCACAACCCACCATGCACACTCTCCTTCGCATTTACGAGCGCAGGAACACACAGGAGCAGAGAGGCAGGTGAGAGGAACAGGCTGTGGAGGCGAGTCCGTGTTCAACGAGGGATTGGTGGCGTCTGAGTCAGTTGCCTTTGTGTGGTTTGTTTTGCTTTCGTGGATGTTGTGTTGTGTTTTTTGTTGTTGTTTTTTTTTTCTTCTTTCTTTTTACTTTCTTTGTTTCGTAATTCTTTTTTCTTACTTCGTATTTCCTATTTTTCTATTTCTTTTTCTTTCTTTTGTTCGTAATGCTTTTTTTCTTACTTTACTTTTCCTAAATTTGTGTCCTATTTCTCTTTACTTTCCCTTATTTTCCTTAATCTTCTATATTTATTCTTACTTTTCCTATTTCCTATCGATTCATTTTCCTCGATTGTCTTATTGTCTTTTTCTTTCGTAATTCTTATTTTCTTACTTTTCTCATTTCCCATATCCGTGTAAACCTTAGATTCTTCTTTTGATTACTCTGTCTTTTTCGATTCTTCTTTCCTTTTTTTTCTAAGCCCTTAAGTTCGTGATTCAATTTTATTGACTTTTCTCTCCGCAACTGGCTCCTATCACCGTTCTTATAGTACTCTTCAGTCACCTTACCAATTTCTAGTCTTCCTTATCGTTATCATTATTCTTCTCATTCCTCCTTAACGTTTATCTCTGGTCCGATCTCTTCTGGTCCTCGCACTCCACATCATTATCATCATCATCCTTCCCTCCCGTAATCCTCATTTCGTTTTATTTATTGTTTCCGTCTGTATGTCTTCTTCTTTTTTCTTTTTACTCCTCCACCCCTGCTTCCCTATCCTCCTCCGACCCCATCCTGCCTTCTTCCTTCCCCTCCATCCACCTCCCCATCCACCACGACACCTCCAACTCCACACTCCTTTCTTTCCTCTTCCTCCACCTCCACCTCCACCACCGCCACTACCACCTTTTCACCACCTCCTCCTCCTACGCCCGCTCGTGCCCACCTGGGCCAACGTCCTCCACCCTTTTCTCCTCCGGCCCCGTCCGCTGGCCAGCATACCCCAACCCTATTCTGCTCTTACCACCTATTCACCTTCCCTTCTTCCTTTCCTCCCGCCTTCCTCCTCCCTCTGTCACCTCACTTCCAACCTCCTCCTCCACCCCCCTTCCTCCTGGTTGCCTCCTCCCCCTCCCTCCACCAATTCCTCCCCGACATTTCTTGCACTCCTTCCTTTCCTCTTTCTAACACCACCTTTACACATCCTCGCCTTTCCTCCTCCTCCTCCTCCTCCTCCAATTTCCGTACCTCCCCACCACACACGGCTGCCGCTTCCTTTCCCTGCGCCCTCCTCGCTCTCCTGAGATCTCTCCTTCCTTCCTTTTCCGCCCGCTCTCCTTCCCCCCCGACACACCTCCATCCACACGCTCAACTCCTCACTATACCAAACATGCCTACCTCACCAAACCAGAACAGCAGACACCAACAGCTCCCACTTCCATCCTAACTCCTCACCCATTTTCCTACTCCTCCTCGCTCCTCCTCCCCCCCTCCCCACTCCTTCCCCTCCTATCCCCCCTTGCCTCCTGCCTCCTCCTCCTCCTCCTCCCCCCTCTTATTACTCCTCCTCCTCCTCCTCTTCCTCCACCACCTCCCTCCTCCCCCTCCTCCTCCTCCTCCTCCTCTCCATCCACCCCCTCCACCTCCTCCTCCCCTCCACCTCTCTCCTTTCCACTCTCACACTCTCCCCTCCATCCACCACCACCACCTCCCTCCACCACCACCTCCTCCTCTCTCCTCCTCCTTTCCCTCCTTCCCCCGCTTCCTTCCTCCTCCTCCTGCTCCCTCCCTCCCCTTCCTCCTCCTCCTTCTCTTCCTCCTCTTCCTCCTCCTCCTCTCCATCCACCTCACCACCACCTCCTCCTCCTCCTCCTCATCCCCTTTTTCTACGAATCACCCCCCCCCCCCTCCCTCA
>NW_020869622.1:72932-75432 GCF_003789085.1 Penaeus vannamei | reverse complement strand
AGGGGAAGGAAAAGGAGGAGGAAGAGGAGGAGGAGGAATAGGGTGGGGAGGAGGAGCAAGAGGTGGAAGAGTTGGAAGAGGAGGAGGGAGAGGAGCAGGAGGTAGAAGGAGATGGTAGATGAGGAGGAGGAAAAGGAGGAAAAGAAGTGGACGAGTAAGAAGAGGAGGAAGAGGGAGGAGAAAGAGAGGAGGAGGGGGTGAGGAATCGGGTGAAGAGAAGGGAGAAGAGGAGGAGAAAGAGATGGAGAAGTAGGACGAGGAGGGAAAAGAGGAGTAGGAGTACGAAGAGAAGGAGGAAGAGGTATAAAATGGTGATGAGGAGGAAGAAGAGGAGAACCACGACGACGAGGATGAGGAGGAAGACAAGGAGGAGAAGGAGGAAGACGAGTAGGAAAAAGAAGAGAAGGATGAGGAGGAAGAGGAGGAAGAAGAGGAGGAGGAAGACAAGGAAGATGAAGAGAAGGAGGAGGGGGGAAGAAGAGGAGGAAGAGGATAAGAAAGAAGAGAAGGAGGGAGGAGGAGGAGGAGAAGGAGGAGGTGCGTGCACTGAGCGGAGGACATCTTAGAAGAGGGGAAGTCTGGGGAGGGGGAGGGGGATGGAAGGGGTGTGTCTGTGGAGGACAGAAGGGGGAGGGGCGGAGGGGGGGGAGGGAAAGTGGTGGGCGGGGTGGCAAGTCTATTTCATGCTTCGCTATCTGTTTATCTCACTCCTATCTGCGTGTTCATCTACCTCGCTCTTGCGCTCTCTCTTTTCCTAAATTCCAAAAATGTTTATATATGTATATATATATATATTATATATATATATATATATATATATATATATATATATATATATATATATATATACATATATATATACATATATATACATATAATATATATATATATATATATATATATAATATATATATATATATATATATATATATATGTATATATATATATATATATATATATATATATATATATATATATATATATATATATATATATATTATATATATATATATATATATATACATATATATATATATATATATATATATATATATATATATACATATATATATATATATATACATATATAATACATATACATATATATACATACATACATACATATATATATATATATATATATATATATATATATATATATATATATATATATATATATATATATATATATATATATATATATATATATATATATATATATATATATATATATATATATATATATATATACATATATGAATGAATATATATATGTATATATTATGTGAACATATTCAAGCAACAATTCACATCCGAATGACTTCCTTCGCAGCCAAGTGTCGCCTCGCAATTCTTTCTTCTTTTTTCTTGTCTTTTCTTCTTATCATTGTTATCATTGTTCTTTTTCTTTTCTTATTATCATTATTTTTCTTCGTCTTTTTATTCTTTTTTTTTCGTCTTCTTATTCTTCATCTTCTTTTTCTTTCTTCTTATCATTTTTTCTTTCGTCTTCTTATTCTTTTCTTTTTCTTCGTCTTCTTTTTCTTTTCTTCTTATCATTATTTTCTTCGTCTTCTTATTCTTTCCTTTTCTCGGTCTTCTTCTTCATCTTCTTTTCTTCTTCTTTTTCTTCTTCCTGAAGCGACCGTCTTTCTCCTTCACCCGACGCGATAACATCACCCCTCGCCTCCCTCCGCCTGCGTATCCTCTTGCCTCATGGATGTCTTTTTGCCCTCATAAATGTTCTGTTGCCTCATGGATATTGTCTTGAATCTCCTTTTGCCTCATGGAAGTTTTCTTGTCTCATGAATCTCTCTTTGCCTCATGGATGTTTTCTTGTCTCATGCATATTCTGTTGCCTCATGAATCTCTCTTTGCCTCATGGATGTTTTGTTGCCTCATGAATATTCTCTTGTCTTATGAATATCTTTTTTGCCTCATGGATATTCTTTCGAATCTCCTTTTGCCTAATTTGTTGTTTTCTTGTCTCATGCATATTCTTGCTTCATGAATCTCTTTTTGCCTCATGGATGTTTTGTTGCCTCATGAATGTTCTGTTGCCTCATTTTGCCTCATGAGTGATCTATTTCCTCATGGATGTTTCCTTATTCCTATTCCCTCATTATCTTATCCTATTTCTTGAATTTCCTTCCCTTCGTTTTTTTTATTTTATTTATTTATTTTTTTTATCTTATTCTGTTTTTCTTTTTTTTTCTCACCCACTTTATTGGTCTTTTAATTGTCTTGCAGGTTCCACCATTTTTTTTTCATTGGTTTTTACTATCTCATGTTTTTTTTACAAATATAAATAGTTTTATTTCGACAATGCACACACCCACACGCACGCACACAAGTACACAAGCACACGCACGCACACACACACACACACACACACACACACACGCACATGCACGCAGACATACACCTACACATACAAATTATATGTATGTATCTGTCTATCTATCTATCTATCTATTTATCTATCTATCTGTCTGTCTAT
>NW_020869622.1:52932-57932 GCF_003789085.1 Penaeus vannamei | reverse complement strand
TATTGCTATCATCATTTTCATTGTTACTATTATAACTATAATTTTTGTTATTTCCATTATTACTATTGATTGGATTATCATTAGCATTATTGTCATTTATTCATTATTCTTATTGTTATCATTATCCTTATTGTTATCAGTATCATTATCATTACTGTCACTATTATCATTACTATTATCAATATCATTATCATTATGACTTTAATTACCATTATTTATGTTACTGTTATCATTATTGTTATTTCTATTACCATTATTGTTATTATCATTATTATGATTATCTTCATTATTGTTATTATCCTTATCATTGTTAATATCATCATGATTAATATTACTGTTCTTACCATTATTATCATTAATTCGTATTATGATTATCATTGTCATTATTATCAATATTGTCATTATTATCAATATTGTCATTATTATTATTGTTATTATTATCAATATCATTATTATCATTATAATCGTTATTATAATCATCGTTATTATTATCATTATCATTATGATTATTATTATTGTTATCATCATCAATATCACTGCTGTCATTACCATTATTAGTATTATTGTTGGTATAATTATCGTTCTTGTTATCATCATCATTATCAGCACCATCATCGTTGTTATCAACATTATCAGCATTATCACCACTATTATTATCATCATTTTCATTTTCATTGTTATCGTAATCATTATCATTACAAAACTATTATCATTATCGATATGACTATCATTCTTACAATTATTACTATCCATATTATTATTGTCATTATCATAATTGTTATCATTATTGCTATCCTCATTGTTAATACTATTGATGTTATCGTTATCACTGTCACCCTTATTATGATCATCATTATCTTCATATTATCATCATCGCTATCGTCATTATCAGTAACATCATTGTCATCATCATCGTCATTATTATAATCATCACTCTCAGTATCATTGTTTATTACATCATCATTACCATTATCATTGACAATACCATGATCCTTGTCACTATTTTTTCAATTTCATTATCATCAACATGGTTTTTATTATCATTACTATTACTATTATAATTTTTGTTATTTTTATGATTATTATTATTACCACAATCATTTTGGCATCAATACTTTTATTATCATTATTATCATTATAATCATTAGCATTGGTATCATAGTTACCATTCCCATTAGCGTTTCTTATTATCACCATCATTATTAGTTATTGTTATCATTGTTATTGTTATTATCATTATCATGATCATCATCATCGCCATCAATACTATCATTACCATTTTATTACTATAATCATTATCATTGCCATTATTATTATTAACATCATTTCCATTACTATTATCAATATCACTATTATTGATATACTGATATCACAACTGATATCATCTTCATCGTTTTTAATACTATTATCATTGTATCTATTTCATTCTTATTTTTGAATGCAGGCGTATTTTTCTTCTTTCTTTTTTATCATCTTTCATCTCTTTGTATCTGTGTGTGGGAGCGAGATATTAAAATGTTTATAAAGTGGATTTTACATCAACTTTAATCACATCCTGTTCTACCAGATCCGTGTAAATATTTTAACAGGGGACAAGAACCGCAATTTTATCACTAGTTTTACTTTTAACATTCCACTTATCTAAAAGTCTCCCCTCCCTTGTTTTTCTTTTCATAGATATTTTATAAACTCAACAATTCCAATTATCTAAAATTAACAAAGTCTCCCCACAAAAACAAACAGCACAAGGAAGAAAACGAACCAAAAATATCCCGCCTCTCCATCTCTCTCTCTCTCTCTCTCTCTCTCTCTCTCTCTCTCTCTCTCTCTCTCTCTCTCTCTCTCTCTCTCTCTCTCTCTCTCTCTCTCTCTCTCTCTCTCTCTCTCTCTCTCTCTCTCTCTCTCTCTCTCTCTCTTCCCTCCCTCCCTCCCTTCCTCCTCCTTCCTCCTCCCTCCCCATCCATCCATCCTCCCTCCCTCCCTCCATCATCCATCCCCCCTCTCTTCTTCCCCGCACTCACTTATTCACCCTCCCCTCCCTCCTATCCCCTTCCCCCTCTCTCTCTCCCTCTCTTTCCCTCTTTATCATCCTGTACCTTATCTTGTATAAACGAAGGAGGCCCAGACGAGGGGAGACGCACCACACACGACTGAAATTTCCATATAAACAGGACATTCACAATCCCACCGTAGATAAGGCGATAGCAGCGAAGAATAGGAAAGGAGGGAGGGGGGAGAGGGCGGGGGAGGGAGAGGAGGAGGGAGAAGGATTTAGAAGGGAAGGATGGAAGGGGGAGAGGGAGGGAGGAAGGAGAAGATGGGGAGGGACGGAAGGAGAAGGATTTTAGGAGGAAGGACGGAAGGGGGAGGGAGGTGAGTGAGAGGACAGGGAGGGTGAGGAGGACGGAGAAGATGGGGGGAAGGACGGAAGGGGAGAGGGGGGAGAGGAGAGGGAGAAGGATTTAGAAGGGAAGGACGGGGGAAGAGGGGTGAGAGGGACAGGGAGGGAAAGGTGGAGGGAGAAGAGGGGGGGAAGGACAGGAAGGGAGAGAGGAGAAGGATTTGGGAGGGAAGGACGGAAGGGGGAGAGGGAGGGAGAGGAGGAGGGAGAAGGATTTAGAAGGGAAGGGAAGAGGGGTGAGAGAGAACAGGGAGGGGGGGTGGAGGGGAGAAGATGGGGGAAGGACGGAAGGAGGAGAGGGGAGAGGAGGAGGGAGAAGGATTTAGAAGGGAAGGACGGAAGGGGAAGAGGGAGAGAGGACAGGGAGGAGAGGAGGAAGGAGGGATTTGGGAGAAGGACGGGAAGGGGATGGAGGGAGGGAAGGAAGAGGGGGTAGGAGGAAAGGAAGAGAGAGGGGTGTTTGAAGGAAGAAGAGACGAAGGGAGGAAAGAGGGCAGAGAGAGGAGGAGGAATAAGAGGAGAGAAGAATAAGTAGGGAAAAAGGCAGATGAGGAGAGGGTAGGGAACCTCGAGGGGTAGGGGAGGGGGGGAGGGGGGAAGGTGTCGCATAGGAAGTGGGAAATCTATTTTTTCCTCATTTTTATTTTCCTTTTTCTTTTTTTTTTTTTTTTTTTCATATTTTCCTCATCGCTTTCTCATATTTGATGAAGAGATGGGTATGGAATGGGGGGGGGAGATATGGGAGATGAGAAAGACTTTTTTGAGAAAGGGAGAAATAATGAAAAAAAATGAGTGAAAATGGATTGTTTAGCAGTTAGTTGGTAAGGGGATGGGGGTCAAGATGCATTAGGGAGGAGGAAAAGGGGGGGACGGGAGGGAGAAAAGAGGAGGGTAACAGATAGATAGGAAGATTGAGAACTAAACAGACAGGAGGACAGATAGGCAGGCAGGCTAACCGACAGACAGATAGACAGGCAGGCAGGCAGACAGACAGATTAACAGACAGATAGACAAATAAACAGACTGGCAAGTAGGAAGACAATTAGATAGACAGACTGACTTCTCTTCCTTATATTCCAGTTCCCTTTGAAACATACATCTCCTTTATAGTCCTCCTTGCCCTCCTCTCTTCATCATCATCCATTCCCTTTCTCTCTTCTCCCTCATCTCCCGCCTCATCCTTACTCCTCCTCCTCCTCCTCCTCCTCCTCCATCTCTTCTCTCCTCTTTCACATTCATCCTCCTCTACCTTTCTCCAGCATCCTCCTTTTCTTTCGTCTTCCTCCTTGCTCTTCTCCTTCTCCCTCATTCGCTTGTAGCTTGTCTATCCTCCTCCTCCATCCACCTCCTTTTACTCCATCCTTCTTTACCTTCCTACAACATCCTCCTCCTCCTCTGGCTCCACCTCCTCCTTCCTTCTCCACCTCCTCCTCCACCTTCTCCCTCCACCTCCACTCCACCTCCTCCTTCCTCCTCCTCCTCCTCCTCCTCCTCCTCCTCATCCACCTCCACCACTCCATCCTTCATTACTTTCCTTAAACCTCCAACATCCATCTCTTCCTACACCTCCTCCTCCTCCATCCACCTCCTCTTATTCCATCCTTCTCCTTCTTCCTCAACCTCCAACATCCTCCTCCTCCTCCTCCTCCATTGTCTTTCTTCATCACCAGTGGTCCATCTCCTTTCCATTTCCTCCACCCTCATCCTACATATTCCTTTTACACAACCATCCAATCTCCACTTTACCGAAGCATGGGAAACATTATTGCCTAGTAAAGAAGAAGAAGAAGAACAAGAAGAAGAAGAAGAACAAGAAGAACAAGAACAAGAACAAGAACAAGAACAAGAACAAGAACAAGAACAAGAACAAGAACAAGACAAAGAAGAAGAAGAAAAAGAAGAAGAAATCTACATATATAAACAGCGCAACATTTCAACGAATTCCTCGCAAAAATGTCAATGAGATAGTTATTAACAAAGAACTGCCTCCACACTTAAAATACAATCCAAGCAACAGCCATTAAGGATACATAAAACAACCCTAAACTAAAACGAGCGAGAATTAAATTAGTAGAAAATAAACTAAGGATACACATGTAGACCCTTACGTACAGGAGTATCAGGGACATTAATACACCTAAATCACATCAAGAATAAAATCCCTACTAAAACAAGCTTTGTTTATACCCATTCATGAATATATAATCATTCATAAATTCATACAGGGAGATTATCCTTATTGGCTATTACCTCTGCAAACAATGGTCAAAATAACGGGTATCCACACAGGACATTTTAATTCGTTCACGAGATTATATAGGAAAGCAGAGGGAAGACATGCAAATCTGTGGACCTAGAAAGTGTTTATCTCAATTTTAGAAATGACTTTTCAACGGAACACTTTCAAGATGAAATGAAAAGAGCTGATTGCAAGCGTCTCAAGGCTTTGGGATACAAGGCCAAGCACTGTATGTGTTTTTTTTTGTCTTTAATGGCGGTAATATTTCTACATATGATATTGATTTTTCTTATCCGATGCCATTGTATTATTGTATGTGACCGTCTTCTTCCTCTTCCTCCCTCTCCCCCTCCTCCCCCT
>NW_020869622.1:32500-39979 GCF_003789085.1 Penaeus vannamei | reverse complement strand
CTCTCTCTCTTTTTCCCTCTCTTCCTCTCCCTGCTCCCTACTTCTTCTCTCTCTCGGTCCTCTTCTCTCTCTCGTCTCTTCCTCTCTTCTCTCTTCTCTCACTCTCTCGCTCTCTCTCTCATCCCTCTCTCTCTCCCGGTATCTCCCTCGTCCTCTCTCTCTCTCTGCTCTCTCTCTCTCTCTCTCTCTCTCTCTACTCTCTCGTCTCTCGGGTCTTCTCTCTTCTCTCTCCTTCTCTCTCTCCCGTCTCCGTTCTCCCTCTCTCTCCCTCTCTTTGCTCTCTTCCTACCCTCGATCCCTCTCTCCCTTCCCTCTCTCCCTCTCTCTCCTCTGGCCCCCCCTTTCCCCCACCTTCCCGGCTCAGGCTCCCTTCCTAAAACAAATTAAGCCCCGCTATTAAGGACTCCGACGCGAACGCAGCCAGAGGCCGCAAACGCTTCATAATTTTCTTGTGCCAACGGTTTATGACTACTAAGTTTCTATCTCCTTTTTTTCTTTCTTTTTTATCATCTTTTTTTCGATTTCTTTTTTACTTCTTTCTTTTTTTCTGTTCATTCTTCTCTTTATTGGCGGAGCGTGCTAGGCGTGGTGGCAATATTGACGAGAACGGCGCTATGATTCTGATAGTTTGGAATAAATGTTGATATGAAATATGCGATGCTTGTGTTGACGTGTGCGTGTGTGTACGTATGCGTTGTGTGTACGTATGTATGTGTTATGTATAGATCATTAATCTATATATGCATATATATATGTGTGTAGTATAATATATTGCACTATATGCATGTGTGTGTGTTTGTGTGTAAAGTTATATATGTATCTGTAACTATATATTATGTATCATATATACCATATTCATATATTATACGTATATATACTATTCAAGCTTATATATATCAGATATCTTTACTACACTACAATATCTATATATACTTATATATATATAATTATATATACATATATCTATAATTACTAATACACTTCTTATCATTATATATATTATATATATATGTATTATATATATATATATATATATATCTCAATATATATAGTATTTAATATACCTATACAAATATATACATACTATAATTTATTAATATATACTAATCCTCATAATTATATACTAAGTATCTACTATATACTGATTACTATTATACATTCATATAATATATATACCTGATATATATATACTTCTATTTATATATATTTATACTATTATAATATTATATATATACATTCATAGTAATTATTATATATATATACATATATATATATATACATATAATATATATATATATATAGTTATTATATACTCCATATATATATAATACTCAATATACTATTAATTATTTACATAGTATAGCTAGTATATTAGGTATTATATACTATATATACTATATATTCTCCGACCCAGACCTACTGGGCTTCCATGTGACACTTGAGTATATTTGCCCTTTCATATGTTATCTGTCTCGGCCGGATCCCATGTAGAAAATAAGAACAATTTCTAATAATGATGATAATGAGAATGAAATTAATATTATGAAAATAAAGAACAAAAACAACAATCGTAGTAATAATGATAATAAGTGGAAGAACAATTATAGTGATAATGATCACTGCACTGGCTGTGCCGGAGACAAGGCAACCCCAACTCTACTCTCCGAAAAATCTCATAAACTGGGCGGGGGGGGGGGGGGGGATGTCCCAAAACTAAAATCTCTCCACAGAAGAGGGGGGCGGGGGGTCGGTTGCCGCTGCCCGGCCGACCCAGCATGATTAGGGTGGGACATAGCTTTCGAAATCGGTCCATCGTGTCCATGAGTGTTGCAATCGTTCCTTCCTCAAAGAACGCGCAATGTATCGATTACTATATACAAAATATGTTTAACATACGTAAATTTATTATACTTATTTATATAATAGCAATATATATATCATATTATATTATAATACTATTATATATATATATATTGTTAATATATCATTATATTGCACGGTATATGGCTGACATGACGACAATACATATATACATATCTATCTACTCTATCTATCCTATAACATACTCTCATATCGTAAATAGGATAGTATATATAAGTATTATATAATATAATATATATTCTATATATAGTAGTATTGATATTATATATATATGTGTGGTGTGTGTGTGTGTTGTGTGTGTGTGTGTATGTATGTATGTATATTTTTATATGTACTGTATATCAGATATGTATCCATGTAGCTGTATGTTTCTATATGCAATATGGTTACATCTGCAACTATAATACATATAATATGCAATTTAGTCCATCAAATATATGATACCTATTATATAGTGTATATATTAACTATACTATACTCCTATAATACTATATATATATATATATATACATAATATGTATCCATATATAGATATATATTATATACTATATATATATATTATATTATAATATTATATATGTATATGTTATAGTATACATACATAACACACGCACGTGTTTTCCGAGTTTATATGTTCTAATCGAGGCACACAGACCCTTTGGCGGAGTCTATACGTATCTCAACATTGCCAGTCAGTCATTTACAGAAATATAAGCCGGAATATCACCTAACGACGGCTCGGCGTGTCTTTGTTTATGTGGCCGACTTCGCTGGGAATATCGCGAGGATCCGCATGAAGTTCCCGGACTGCGTGTTGCTCAGGACCTAATGGTGTTCAGTGTCGAGTGGAATGGAAGAAAAGTTGACGAGAAGATGCGAAGATGAAGAAGGGGGAGAAGGAGGAGGAGCAGGTGAAAGAGAAAGAGATAGAGGAAGAAGAGGAGGAGCAAGCGGAAGAGGAAGATCAAATAGAAGAGGAGGAGAAGGAGTAAGAAGAGGAAGAGAAGAATATAGGTCATATTTGGTACATAAGGCGGATGCAACAGCGGGGAAAAAGTCTGTCTCTTTCTATATCTATCTATATATCAGTCTGTATCTATATTTTTTAATCTATCTGTATCTATATTTATTTTTCTGTCTGTATCTGTATATATTGTTTACCAACCTACATCTACCTATATCTATTTATTTCTATGCATATTCTTTTCTATCTATTTCTACATCGAATAAACCTTTATCTATATCTTTGAAGATACCTATATTTATCTCTATATCTATGCATATGCTATCTAATCTATATGTTCTATATCTTAAATAACCTCTTTAGATATACCTACATCTATGTCTATATTCATATCTCTATGTATCTCTGTATTTCTATACCTCTATCTGCACATTTATCACTTTATCTCTCTCTGCAACCAGACGCCGACTCAAATTCATCAAACATACTTCCTCATGCGCGCACACACATATGCGTTCGTTTCGTCACTCATAAAAAGATGGAATATCATGTTCATAGAAATCAAAGTTCAACAATATTTTCCCTTTAGCCTCGGGTGAACACGATTTCCAGTGAACATAAAATAGTTTGTTTGTTGTTTTTTTCTCTCTTTCGTTAGAATGTTAGTTGTTGTTTCCTGTTTTTTGACTCTGGCTTTTATATAATTTTACTTCAGGCGAACTGTATATAAGTCTTTGTGATGGTTTTGATTTTTTTTTTTTTTTTTTTTTTTTTTTACGTTCTTGTTCTAATAAAAGTATTAAATTCTAAGAAAATGAGACGTAATCGCAGATGGTAATGTTCATAGATGTTCTTTTCATGATTACTTTCCTCTTTAAAAAAAATGCTCCTTTGCATGTTCTAATTTTGAATTTGCTCTTATAAAATTTCTATTGGTGTACTTTTTGTTGTTGTTAATCTGTCTGTTTCTGTTACCTGTAGTAATGATAGCAATAATAGTAATGACATTAATAAAACTATATGATCATGGTATCTTTATCATCATATCCATATATCATCCATCATATAATTATTATAACAACTAATAACAATAAGCTATCTTTACCTTCATTATCATTATTATCATATTATTTCTATTATTTCTATTATTGTATTATTATCTTTTATTATTATCTTATTATTCATTATTATTATTATTATTGTTATTATTATTATTATTCATATTACTATTATTAATAACATTATTATTTTTTCATTATTATTATTATTTATTATATTATTATTATTATTCATTCATTATTTATTATAATCATCATCATTTTCATTATTATCATGGTTACTATTATTGCTATTGTTATTATCATTATTATTATGAACATCGTTGTTATTGTTCCTGTTATTAATATTATGATTGTTATATCATATTACTATTATTAACATTAATTATCATCATTATCATCATTTCTTAGTATCATTATATTATCTTTATAAATGTCATTTGTCATAATCATCCATTGTTAATACATAGTTTTAATATTGCCTTAGTATTATCGTATATGATAATTGTGATTATCTATTATTATCAATTATCATCATCATTAGAATTAGTTATAATCATTACCTTTATTATCCCTTATCATTTTATCAATAATTACATTATGAAATATTATCACTTATTGTTATTATCAATATTATTTCCATTTTTATTATTGGTACTAATGGTAATATTATTACTGTTGATGTTGTTATTGTTGTTATAGGTATAAGTATCATTATCATTATTGTTATTATCTTTATTTTCATCGTCATTATGTTAATTTCTATTAACATTATCATTGATATCATTTATTCATTATTACTATCAATAATGATAATAACACAATTAGAAAACTGATAATATAATAATGATGAAAATAGCATAGCAGCACTTGGCAAATTTAATATCACAGTAATAATCATATTTGATACTCAAAATGATTATAATCAATATTTATAGTAATGCTAAAATAAATGCCCAGTAATATTGATGATGATAACAATGATTAGATAATTAATTGTAAAATAATATAAAAAATCGATATCGGTAATAATCGCATTGTTAATGGTGAATAATTAATGATAATGATTTAATAAATAACGAGAGAGATCGAGAATGAAGATTGAGAGAGAGAGCGTAGGTAGGGAGCGATATGTAAAATGAGAAGATACAATAAGGGAGTATACATATATATGGTATACTTAATATATTATAATATAATATATACTATATATACTAGTATATATATATATATATACTATGTGTGTACTATACGTTGTGTATCTGTGGTGTCGTGCTGTGTGTGTGTGTGTGTGTGTGTGTGTGCTACAAATGTGTGTGATGTGTGTGGTGGTGTGTGTGTGTGTGCGTGTGTGTTGTGTGTTGTACGCGCGCGGCCGCGCATTGCACACACACACACCACACACACACAACACACATATAATATAATACTATATATATATATATATATATATATATATATATAATATATATATTATTTATATATATATATGCATATATATATATATATATATATATATATAATATATATACATATACATATGTACATATACATATATATAAAAATATATATATATATATACATATAGATAGATAGATAGATAGATAGATATAGATATATATATACCCATTTCCCTTTATTCGGGGACGTGTTTTCGTGAGGCCATGAGTAATGTTTAGTCACTGATTACGTCATAATTACATAATGGCATTGCTATTACACGGGTTTCAGATACAAATAATTTTCAGTCATGAAAGTTTTTTATACAAATTGAATGTAGTGTTATATATACAGTTACCATCATCATAATCATCATTATTGTTAATATCAGCAGTATTTTCATCTTTATCATTCTTGCCGTCATTCGTTATATCCCCACTGTAAGTTGTATTGTTTTAACCATCACGAAAGTTATTCTTCTTATCATCATCTCGTTAACATTGTTTTTGTTTTCATTATGGCGTCATCCTTATCAAATGAATCATTAATAAATTATTGTCAATGGCAGTATCATCATTTACGTTCCAGTTATTGTTATCATCAATAGCATCATCGCCAGCAACATTATCATTGCTATTATTAGAATTGTCATTAGTGGTAGCAGTATCTTAGCGTTATTATTGTTTTTATTGCTGTTATCAATATCATTATTGTATATTATCTATATTATCATTATTATTTTTATCCTTATTATCATTATCATTATTATTATTATTATTATTATTATTATTATTATTATTATTATTATTATTATTCTTATTATTATTATTATTATTATTATTATTATCATTATTATCATTATTATTATCATCATTATCATCATTATTATTCACTTTGTTTTATCATTTGTATCATTATTATAGTATATTGATCATTAATTATATTATTTCATTGTTATGCATATCATCATTAAATTCATTAATATCACCGATCATCGATGTTTTATTATGACTTTTTATCTTCGTCATTTATATAAACGTCATATAATAAATACAATTATCATTAATATAGTTCGATTATCATCACTGCTTATCATTATTCCTAAAAATATATTTCAATCAAAATCAAATATAATATATAAACAATATATAAAAATCAAAATAAATTATAAGTTACCATTAACTATAAATATATAATAAATAAATAGAATAAAGGAGAAAAGATAATAATAGAATAGATATGTGTGTGTGTGGTTGGAAGAATAAAAAATAAGAGAAGAGTGAACATATAGAGAGAAAAAGTAAGTAATAAGAGAGTAAGAAGAAAAAAAAAAAATAAAAAGAATAAAAAAAATAAAAATATCTAAAAAAATAAAAAAAAAAAAATAAAATAAAAAAACCAATAATAAAAAAACATAAAAAAATGTGTGTGAGACAGATGATAGTGTTGTGTGTGGTAACTTAAATAAAAAAAAAATAAATAAAAATTTATGGGCTGTGTGTGTGTCGATATGATATATGTCTGTTGTGATAGATAAGTAGTGAGAATAAAACAAATATGAGAGTGTGAGATACATATACACTATACTGTAGGTGTAATAGTGAGAGAATATGTATTAGAAGTCGTGTGTGATGATAGTAGAGTGGAGAGCGTGTGTGAGAGTGTAGAATAGAATAAGTAGAGTATATACGATAGAAGTAAGAGTGTGCGTTTGGGCTAAATGATAGCATTTTCCGACTGAACTCGAAGCCGCTTGACCTGCCCGCCTCAGCCGTGACTCACGCCATAGTCTCCGTGGAGAAGGACTGGAGACGACACAACTGAACCATACAGCCCGCACGTCAATCGATGTAAGAATAAATAAATTAACATAATAAAAAATAATATTAGATAAGTACAAATTTCATAATATACACTCAAAAACACTTCACCGTCAGCAAATGAGATAGAGCATAAAGGACAAAGAAGAAGAATATAATCAAATTTACACAGATATAGACATCCAAATCTTTATACATATATAATTAAATAATTAGAATGTTTCTCCTTCCTTTGCCTCAGACATAGCATAAAGTAGCACAATAAAAAGAGACAAAAATATTTTAATTACTAAATCTATTAGTTGTATTTGAAATA
>NW_020869622.1:5000-7500 GCF_003789085.1 Penaeus vannamei | reverse complement strand
TATTTTTTTTCTCTTTTTAATCTCTTTCTTTATTTTTCTCTTGATTTACTCTCTTTCTTTTTGTTCTGCTATCCCCCTCTCCTTCTCTTTTTTCTCTTTTCTTCTCTCTTGCTCGCTTTCTTTCTTAATTTTTCTCTCTTTTTAATCTAATTCTTTCTTTTTCTCTTGATTTACTCTCTTTCCTTTTGTTCTGCTATCCCCCTCTCCTTCTTTATTCTTTCCTTCTCAGCTCTCCTGTTTTATAATTCTCCGCTCTCTCTCTCTCGTCTTCTCTCCATCCGTTCCTTCCTTTTTCCTCCTGTCCTCCCCTCCTCTTTTCCCTTCCCTTCCTTGACATCGTCCTCCCCTCAATCCCTCACCCCTCGCTCCTCACTCCTCCTTCCCTCCTTTTCACTCTCCCTTACTCCTTCTTCCCTCTCTCTTTCCCTTCCTTCCCTCACCATCTCCCTCACTCCCTCCCTCCCCTCTTTTCCTCCCTTCCCCCCTCCCTCCTTCCCTCCATCCTCCATCCGTCACTCCCTTCCTCACTCCCTCCCTCACCCCCTCATTCCCTCCCCCACCTCATTCCACCACCCCTCCCTCTTTCCCTCACCATCCGCATCCCTCACTCCCTCCCTCTTTCCCTTTCCTCCCTTGCCATCTCCCATCATTCCCTCCTCTTTCCCTTCCCTCCCTCGCTATTCCCCCCTTTCCTCCCTCTTCATCCCCCATCCCTCCCCTCCCTCATTTCCCTCCCTCTTTCCCTCCCTCTTCCCTTCCTTCCCTCGCCATCCCCCATCCCTCACTCCCTCACCCCACCCCCTCTCCACTCCTCCCTCACCTCACCCCCCACCCCCACCCCCCCCCCCACCGTGGTTTATGAAAAGGGGAAAAGGAATCCCCAGACTGCGTATTCTTTATGGCCTTCACAACTGCTGAGCCGATGAGGAGAACCTGAGTTAGGAGACAACTTGAGGGAGAGGGAAAGAAGGGGAGAGGAGGAAGAAGGGAGGAGGAGGGGAGATAGGGGAGAGGGAAGAGAGGGAGGGGAGGAAGGTAAGGGAGAGAGGAGAGGAGGAGAGGTAAGGAGAGAGGAGAGGGAGAGGAAAGGGGAAGAGGAGAAGAGGGAGAGGGAAAGGAGGATGGGGAGAGGGAGGGGAAGAAGAAGGGAAGGAGGGGGGAGGGAAGAGAGAGAGGATGGGAGAAGGAGAGGGCAAGTAGGGGAGAGGAGGGGGAAGAAGAGAAGAGAGGAGGGGGGAGGAAAGTAGAGAGGAGAGAGGAGAGGTAGTGGAGGGGAAGTAGAGAGGAGGGGAGAGGAGAAGAGGGGAGGTAGTGAGGTGAGGGAGGGAGAGGGGGTAGAGGGAATGGAGGGGGAAGAAGAGAGATGGAAATATAGAGGATGGGGGGTGGAGAGGTAGGAGGTAAGAGGGGGAAGTAGATAGGAGGAGGTATGGATAGGAGAAGAGAGGGGGAGTGGAAGAAAAGGAGAGGTAGAGGATGGGAATGGAGGGAAGGTGAAGTAGAGATGTGGGGGAGAGGAGAAGAAAGGAGGGAGATGGAGAGAAAGGGAAAAAAGAGAGACAGACAGTCAGAAAGAGAGAGAGAGAGAGAGAGATAACAGAAGAGCAGACACAGAGCAAAACAAAATGAGAATTAAAGAGAGAGAGAAAGGGGGAGAGGCAGAGAGGGAGAAGAGAAGGAGAGGAGAGAGAGGAGAATCACAGATCAACAGAACAAGAAAAGGGAGAGTAGAAGAAAGAAAGAGGGAGAGAGAGTAAGAAAAAGAAAGAGGGAGAGAGAGAAGAGAGAGAGAGAGAGAGAGAGAGAGGAGGAGAGAGAGAGAGAGAGAGAGAGAGAGAGAGTATTAACTGATACAAAGAACAAGAGACACATAAAAGAAAGAAGGGGACAGATAGAAGAGTGAGAGGGGAGAGAGAGAGAGAGAGAGAGGAGAGAGAGAGAGGAGAGAGAGAGAGAGAGAGAGAGAGAGAGAGAGAGAGAGAGAGAGAGAGAGAGAGGAGAGAGAGAGAGAGAGAGAGAAGAGAGATGAGAGAGAGAGAGAGAGAGAGAGAGGGAGGGAGGAGAGAGAGAAGAGAGAGAGAGAGGAGAGAAGGAGAGAGAGGGGGGGGAGAGAAAGAGAGAGAGAGAGAGAGCGAGAGAGAGGTTAGAAAGAGAGAATTACGGATTAACAGACACAAAACAAAAACAAAAAGAAAACAGAAGGAGAGAGAGAGAGAGAGAGAGAAAGAAGAGAGAGAGAGAGAGAGAGAGACAGACAGACAAGAGAGTGAGAGAGGAGAGAGGAGGGGAGAGAGGAGGAGAGAGAGAGAGAGAAAGAAAAAGAAAGTGAGACAAAGAGCGAGACAAAGACAGAAAGAGACAGGAGAGAGAGAGAGAGACAGAGACAGACATAATTTAAAAAATCGAATTCACAGAATAGCCAAAACAGACAGCAAAGTCAGAAAGAAGAGAGAGAGGTGGGGGAGGGGGGATGAGGAGGGGGGGGGGGAGACAGAGCAGG
>NW_020869621.1:100654-103154 GCF_003789085.1 Penaeus vannamei | reverse complement strand
AATAAAAAACGATAATAATGAAGTTGATAATAGTAATAAAGATAATGCTAAAGATGATACCGATAAAAATGATATTGATAAAAGGAACAACGATAATAATAATAGTATCAGTGATAATAATATTAGTAATAAAATTATAATGGTAATAACACTGATGAACGTGCTACTACTAATCAAGTACTAGTTATAATGACGACAATAAAAGTGATAAAAATTATGATAATTATAATAATATAATATTATGACAACAAAAGTAATGATAATTGCAATTATAACAATATTAATGAAAGATGATAATGATAATTATAATAATAATATTGATAATAATATAATGATGATGAACAATAACAATAATATAATGTTAATGATAATAATAGAGATAATGATAATAACAACAACAATAACAGCAGTAATATTAATGATAATACAATAATAATAATAATAAATGATAATGATAATAGTGATAACAATAATAATAATGATAATGATAACAATAATGATAATAATTTCATTAGCGATAATAAGAATAAGAACAGGAAGTGAAAGAGCAACAACAATTACAATAATAACAATTGTTATGCTGAAGACGATGCAATATTAAGGATTACCATAAAATAAGTTTTTAATGACGATATCATTAACTCTGTTGATATATCACATCAGAAATACATTACTGCAATAGTGCAATATTCATTTGTAAATCAGAGACAAAAGAGGTTATCCTCTTTAGATAAGAGGCCTGCCTTTCGAAAAACAAGCAAATAAGATTAGATATTTGTATAAAAAACGTTTTGTAAAACGTTTGAATGAATATAACATTTTAAGGCCTTTTTTTGTACCATCCACGAAACCCCAAACAGTTTGATAAACAGAGATACATGTATGCCTTGTACGCGTATATCATTGGAACTTGGTGAAACATCTTTTCATTTTGCATCAAAGGGTTTGCCTCTACCGTGATACACCGGCCAGCCAATCAGAGCACGATATTTTCTGGATATATTTTCTGCAGGCTCAGATAGGAATTCATATTTTCGTTAACTACGAATCGCATCGTACGTTTTTTAATACAAATTTCTAAAGGAACATTTTTTTTTTCTCTAGCAGTACATTAAATACATGTTCACTTGCTATGAGTGAAATTTGAAGACAATCATGAGGGTTTCTGGAACAACATTGTAAGAATTTTCAATGAAACCGAATCATATGACGTGGTATTGACTTCGGTGGGATGACTATTTTCAAACTGTATGATATAACTTTCAAGGCTCAAAATATCACAGAGTAGACTGTTTATCTTGATTTATTGACATAATTCAATGAATAAGACAAGTAAATACCTCTGATCATTGGCGTTATCAAGTCATCCGATTCGGACACAGCGCACACTCACGAGGGATACAATGGGAGGCAAAACTTTATGCAACTTCCACTTCTGATTTAAGTACAATTTATGTAACAAAAAATATATATGTATTTTGACTCAATCTGAAAAATACATTTGAAAGTTTCCACAGCCTTGCGAAGCGAAAAGGGGTGTGTATAAACCGTCATATTTGCATAGTCAAGTACTTTTTCCATTAAATTTGAAGCTGCTACAATGTTTGGCTCGCATTTTAATATACTTGCATATGAAATAGTTTAATGGTCTTCGATTGACTTTTGTATCGTGAAATAAAGATGAATAACCTTTTTTTTCTAAACGTTTTATGTCAGTGCAAGCTTCAATGATAATCGTGTTTTGCAGCGACCATGATACATCAAACATGTATCAAAGTGTTTGGAGTTTCGGGATGCTACAAAAAAGGCCTTTGATTTCACATGATGTGTTTCAGATCGAGGCATTATCGCAGATGAAAAGAAAAATCATTTAAATACTCTTCCTTTTATTCCCAGCAGCAAAAGAAGCCATATTCCTCACTTCTAGATTTTTGTCTCAAAATTTTCATTTTCTTCCTTATCTTCTTTCTGTAATTGCCTTTCTTCTATCTCACTGACATTTTCCTTTCCCTCATTCTATTTTTCAGAAGCGTTAACATTCCAACGTCTGACAGGGGAGTACTAACTATGCCGATCACTATTGCTCCAGGAAAGTTATCATGAGAAGTGGCGTTGATAGATTTATCATGTGTCTCATTCAGACAATATGATTAATTTCCTTTTCTTTTCACAAAAAAAGGGGGGGAAATGCGTCAAGATGTTACGCATTGCAGTAATCTCATAAAGATCAATTAATATATATATATATATATATATATATATATATATATATATATATATATATATATCTATATATATATATAATATATATATATATATATATATATATATATGTGTGTGTGTGTGTGTGTGTGTGTGTGTGTGTGTGTGTGTGTGTGTGTGTGTGTGTGTGTGTATGTGTGTGTGTGTGTGGATGTAAACACACACACACACACACACACACACACACACACACACATATATATATATATATATATATATATATATATATATATATATA
>NW_020869621.1:75654-83154 GCF_003789085.1 Penaeus vannamei | reverse complement strand
ATAATAATAATAATAATAATAATAATAATAAATTATAATTAATTATTATATTATTATATTATTAATGAAAATAATGATAAAAATGATAAGGGAAATAATAATAATGACAATAACAATAACGTCTTATCATTATTGTTATCATTATCATTTTGTTATTAATTTATTTATTATCGTTATTATTACTATTATTATAGTTATTGCTATCATCATTATCATCATCATTATTGTTATTTTTTAAAAGATTGTTATTATTATCATCATCAATATCTTTATCTTTCAGATAATCCTAATCATCAATGTAATAAATAAATGATAATGATAATAATGATAATGTTACTAATAGTGATATAATTACTAATACTACTACTAATAATGATAATAATAATGATATAATATAATAATAATAATAATAATAATAATAATAATAATAATAATAATAATAAAACAATAATAACAATAATATAATATATTAGGATAATAACAATCATAATAATAACAATAAAATAATAATAAGGATAATAATAACTATTATCATTATAACAATGATAATGATAATAATGTCAATGATAATAATAATAACAATAATAATAATGATATTATTAATAATAATAATAGTAGTAATAATAATAATAATTGCAATAGTGATAATAATAATGATAAGGATTATATGTAATAATGATAATAATAATAATAATATAATAGTAATAATAATGATAATAGTATAATAATAATGATGATATATAATGTAAATGATAGTAATGATTATGATAATAACAATAGTAATGAAAAATAATAATGATAATAACAATAATGATAATAATGAAAAGTAATATAATAATAGTAATAATAATAATAACAATAATAACATAATAATAATGTAATAATAATGATGATATAATGATAAGATATAGTAATAATGATAGTAATAATAGATTATAATAAAATAAATAAAAATAATGAATATTTATAATAATCTTAGTAGAAATAATGATGATGTGAGTATTATAGATAACAAATATATATATATATATATATATATATAGTATATATATATAATATATATATATATATATATATATATATATATATATATATATATATATATATATTAATGATGAAATACCAATCATAACAACTATTTATAACTTTAATGCCAATAACGATAGCACTAGTGATAATAGTAAGAACACTTCTATCCAATCTACCTATACTTCTCCAGCAGAAAGGGATTAAATATTTTTTTCTTCATTCGTTAGATAGGAGAAAAGCTTGCAGCCGTGTTCAATATTTTTTCTAAGACGTTGCTTTCAGAAGCGTTTCAAGATAAACTGAAATTTGGCAAACAGCGAGCAATACTAATTCAGATAAATTAGGAAGGGGAGAAGAGGGAGAGGAAAGAGAGAGGGGTGGGGAAGAGAGAGAGAGGAGAAAAAAGAGAGAGAGAAAGAGAGAGGGGGGGGAAAGGAGAAGAGGGGGAAAGAGGACAGGGGGGGGAAGAGAGAAGAGGGGCGGGGAAGAAAGAGAGGAAAGAGAAGAGAAAGAGAGAGAGAGAAGAGAGAGAGAGAGAGAGAGAGAGAGAGAGGGAGAGAGAGAGAGAGAGAGAGAGAGAGTGAAGGAGAGAGAGAGAAGAGAGAGGGAGGGAGAGAGAGGAGAGAGAGAGAGAGATGAGTAGAGAATAGATAGATGAGAGAGAGAGAGAGAGAGAGAGAGAGAGAGGAGAGAGAGAGAGAGAGAGAGAGAGAGAAGAGAGAGAGAGAGAGAGAGAGAGGAGAGAGAGAGAGAGAAGAGAGAGAGAGAGAGGAGAGAGAGAGAGAGAAGAGTAGAGAGAGAAAGAAAGAAAGATGAGTGAGAGGAGAGATAGAGACGGAGAGAAAAAAAATGGAGGGAGAAGAGAGAGAGAGAGAGAGAGAGAAGAGAGAGAAAGAAAGAAAGAAGAGTGAAGAGAGAAAAAAGATAGAAGAATGGAGAAACGAGAGAGAAAAAAATTGAGGGCGAAAGAGAGAGAGGGGGATCTGGGTACGAAGAGAGAATGAGGATAGACCGACTTTAATTTAATTAGTTTATGGCGCCAAAGACGGTCTGATATCATTATCTTCAGAAGTCAGGTCCTGTATTAGTGGGAAAAAATAGTGCTTGTGTATCTATGTATGCTGGCGAGTATGTTTTTGCGTGCGAGGGTTGTAAAATTGTGATTTTGGTATACTTTCTAATCAAGCAGATGCATTGTATCATCAAAGTACTGAAGAATTTATCGTTATAATTATAATTACATAATGAACACCTTCTTAATCATCTTTTTTATCGTTATTATTGTTATTAATGTTATAATAGATATTAGCATAAACATAATATTTTTTCTCATTGCACGCTAATATTTAGTAATTGTATCATAATCACTATTATTATATTTTACAATGATGAATAATAATAATGATAAAGGATGATAATAATATAATGATAATAAGATAATAATGATAATAAAGATAATGACAATAATGATAACATAATATCGATAATAAGGAATGGATAATAATGCGGTAATCATAATAGTGATGAATAATATAATAAATTTTCATTACTTTTTTGTATATCCATTATTGTTATTATAACAAAAAGGAGCAGATAATAATGATCGACGATAAATATAGTTAAGTAATAATAAGAAGGAAAAAGACAGAAAAGAGAGAGAGACGAGAGACGCTTCGAAGAGGAGGAAGAATGGAAGGAGAGGTCGCGTGAGCGGATGGAGGGAGTAGAGAGAGAGACGCAAGAGGCAAGAGAAGCAGAGAGTCGGTGAGAGAGGGACGACAGAGGAAGAGAGAGCAGAGAGAGAGAGAGAAGGAAGAGAGAGAGAGAGAGAGAGGAGACAGAGACAGAGCCAGAGACAGGACAGAGACGAGAGAAGAAGGAGAGGAGAGAGAGAGACGAGACTGAGAAGAGAGAGAGAGACAAGAGACAGAGAGAGATGAGAGAGAGAGAGAGAAAAGAGAGCGAGAGAGAGAGAGGACAGAGGAGAGAGAGAGAGACGAGAGATGAGAGAGAGAGAGAGAGAGAGAGAGAGAGAGAGAGAGAGAGAGAGAGAGAGAGAGAGACAGAACAGACAGACAGACAGAGACTAGAGAGAGAGAGACAGAGACGAGAGAGAGAGAAAGAGAGAGAGAGAAGACAGAGAGAGAAGAGAGCGAAAGAGAGAGAGAGAGAGCGAAAGGAAGAGAGAGAGAGAGAGCCCGCAACCATCGCCCCAAGGAAACGCAGCAGTTACATATGCATCTGCCTTTAGCTCAGGCAGTGTTGTGGCCAAACACCGATCTTCCGTCCGGGTGTATTAGACGTAAACCCTATTTTCCGAAGCTTTAGCACACGCCCGATATATATCTCAGTCGAAAAAAGAAGAAAAAAAAGGGAAAGAATAAGAGAAGAAACTCTTTACAGATCTTTTCCATATTTCCTGCCCGGTGAATTCTGCTTAACGCGAGCAGGAAACGGCTTAACGTTGAGCAGTTTGGAGGTTAGATGGCTGTGCGAATGAACTGAATGTCGGGGCCTTAATGTGGGCGAATCTATAGTGAATTTGTGCTCAATGCAGGGATCGGAGTTCGCTACACTCGCGTTCGCTCTCTGGCGGCCTCGCTTATTCTCAGGTGATCATTTCTTCCTAAAATGGATTTTATTTTTTTTTTCGCTCGAGCAAGGATTTTGTGCACGTTGCTAAAGCGTCAGATTTTCATGCAGATTTTCGTGGCGGGAGATTGAATCAAACGCTGAGTTTTCATCTTTAGGCGTAACTGCCTCTCTCTCTCTCTCTCTCTCTCTCTCTCTCTCTCTCTCTCTCTCTCTCTCTCTCTCTCTCTTCTCTCTCTCTCTCTCTCTCTCTCTCTCTCTACTGCCTGTCTGTCTATCTGTCACTGCCTATCTGTCTGATTCTCTCTCTCTCTCTCTCTCTCTCTCTCTCTCTCTCTCTCTCTCTCTCTCTCTCTCTCTCTCTCTCTCTCTCTCCTCTCTCTCTCACTGCTGTCTCTCTGACTGTCTGCCTCTTTCTCTTTCTCTGTCTCCTCTCCTCTCGTCTTTCTTTTCTCTCTCTTTCTCTCTCTCCCTCACGTCAATGCTTCAGGTATATGTGCATTTCGTATTTCTATTTGCATGATACAAAGGCGTTAACAAAAAGAAATAAAGAAAAGTTAAGAGGATGAACGACGAATAAAATCAGATTAAAAGAGGACCACACACAGCATACAGCAAAAGAAGAGGATACACAACTTAACAAGTAGGCAATGGAACCTCTGCATGGGCCAATAGGCATTCAAATGAGCCGTTACAGTGAATGGATGAATGAATGGACGCGGCGCACCCTCGCGGCGTTGGTGAGTCGGAGACCTTCTTCAACTGCGCTGCTCGCCAAGAGATGGCGCCTCTAGGGTCTTAACAGTTTGACGGTCGCTTCCGGTAGGTGATACATGATAGGCGATGTTTGCTTTCTCCTCTTCCTTGTGATTTCCTCGACTTCTCCTCGGCTTTTATTTCACTGTTTATCTTTTGCGTTTTCTGTTATTCATCTACTTACTTATTTCTTTATCTTATTTAGTTCAGTGACATTGTAATTCCTGTTGCTTTAAATATAAGAGATAAGACCATTGTAAATTGTTGTTCAATATGAGTAAGCATGATGGCATTTTCTGCGGACAATGAACGCTCATATAAAATCACGTACAAAGAATAAAAATATGTACAGATATCAAATACAAGAGGAAACTGCTGACCTTTTAGTATATACAAGTCCGTGCGGGAGGTCTACATGTCTGACAAAGCAAGAAGTTTGAATCCCTTAGGACAAAGCGTTCCACAGGTCTCGCCTTGAGGAAAGGGAAGCTACAGGTTATCTATCCCTAGTGATGGTTTATAATTCGGTCAAGTTACATTGTGTAAGCTGACCTCGGTTCGTGGGTCTGAAAAACAGCAGTAGGGATTTGTTATCAAGTTTACAAGATCTGTTTGTTTCACTTGCTATTTTTAGGTCACTAATTTTATAAGTCGTTAAGCATAGGTATTACCCAGCGATGTTCTGTTACCTCTGAGTGTTCAAGATAGAGTGAAAATAGCCATTAAGCACTCTTCAGAGTAAGGCAGATTATCGACTAATAGATTAAGCAGAGCGAGGGCCGCCCATCCACATCCCGCCCACCAATAAGCAGGCGAACTCTTGCATGAATGGAGAGGTAATCTCCTTTGGCACCACTGTTGAAGCACGAGCGAGCTCCAGCGTACCGAGCGAGTGTCGACCAAGCCATCCAGCCACTCTCTCTCCCTCTCTCGCCCTCCCTCTTTCTCTCTCCAGCCATTCCAGCCAGTCAGCCTTGCAGCCATCCCGCGCAGCCAGCCAGTCCGCCAGCCTGGGCTCGCTAGTCGCCGCCCTGACAGTCTTTCCCGGCAGGTTGAGCGAGCGCGTACGTCGTGGCCGGCTCGCTTACCCTTGCACAGGAACCTCACCGGGCAGTTCGTCTCGAGGCTGCGAGGAGAACGAGTGAGCTTTCTCGCCTCCTCTCCTCCTCCTCCTCTCCTTCGTTACTCTTTTGGATTATATATTGGAACCCGATTTACTGACATACGTGATGGATGAGTGTACGTAATTTTTTTCCTCGCTCTCGCCGCGAAAAATAAGTGATATGCAAGAGAATCTTTGTTTTCGAGATCGATGTGTTCTATAAAATGATTATCGTTGGGAAACCTTACGTTAGAAACCAATACCTATTCTGTGGACTCCAGTCGGGTCTTCGTAGAGAAACAGTTTTTCGAGAAAGCCACTCAGATATCTAGCATGTGTCCATAAGTGTTATAAGTAGTGCCCTTCTGTTGCTGAAACCTTTCCTGGCAGTGCAGTGTCGGAGTGTGGTGTCAGTGAGCCAACCATGCGAGGTATCCTGCTGTCGCTGTGGGTAGTGCTGTTCTGCTGTCACTACTCTCACCTGCTGGAAATCAAGAAGAGTAAGTACGACTCAATTCTTCCTTTGTACACATCGCGTAATCCAAAAACCACGTTTGATATGCAATTTTCGTCGCATTACACTATTAATGATTACTTAACCGAGAACATTTTTTCGTCGACCTCCTGTTTTCGACGCATGAATGATGAAATGTTCAGCTCAGGCTCGAAGAAGAAAGATGGCGAATTAGAATGATAGATTAATCAAATTTACGCCGACTATCTAATCTTCTTATGGAAAGGTATTAGGGAGAAATGTTGGCCTCTCTAAGTCAATCAAGGTAGTACATCCTCCGAGCAATTATATAGAAAGGATTTTTTTTTTTTTTTTTTTTTTTTGAAGAAGAAGAAGTAGAAGAATAAGCAGAAAACGGATGCGGTGGAATCCTCAAAGACCGTCCTGGAAAGAGGATGATTGGTGAAAAAAAAAAAAAAAATTACCTTGTGTGGGTGGGTAATTACGAAAGATGCTGACACACCGACGCATAGCAAATAGATAATAAGAAAAAAAGATTCGTTCAGTTTACTTAATCGAAGACCAGCGATAGTACTGGTTATGCTTAGATTAGCATAAAAAAGGAAGATATTTCTCTCTCTCTCTCTCTCTCTCTCTCTCTCTCTCTCTCTCTCTCTCTCTCTCTCTCTCTCTCTCTCTCTCTCTCTCTCTCTCTCTCTCTCTCTCTCTTCCTCTTTATATATCTCGATTCATCGGCCTATTTGTTCATATCTAAAACTCTTTTGCAAGAATATATTTTTATCCCTAATGATGTGGCCTCTTTCTCTCACTCTTCTTGACTCCATCCGGTTTCTTTCTTTTATAGTATTCTCTTTTGTTTCCCATTTCATCCTCTCTTACGTTTCTTTATTTTTTCCACTCCTTTTCTTTATCTGTCGTCGTCGTCTCTCTCTCTCTCTCTCTCTCTCTCTCTCTCTCTCTCTCTCTCTCTCTCTCTCTCTCTCTCTCTCTCTCTCTCTCTCTCTCTCTCTCTCTCTCTCTCTCTCTCTCTCTCTCTCTCTCTCTCTCTCTCTCTCTCTCTCTATATATATATATATATATATATATATATATATATATATATATATATATATATATATATATATATATATATATATATATATATATATATATATATATATATATATATATATATATATATATATATATATATATATATATATATATATATATATATATATATATATATATATATGTATATGTATATTATTATATATATATATATATATATATATATATATATATATATATGTGTGTGTGTGTGTGTGTGTGTGTGTGTGTGTGTGTGTGTGTGTCTTCATTTATATATATATATATATATATATATATATATATATATAATATATATATATATATATATAATATATATATAATATATATATATATATATATATATATATATATATATATATATATATATATATATATATATATATATATATATATATATATGCTGTATATGTAGACAGTATATATATATATATATATATATATTATATTATATTAT
>NW_020869621.1:59263-64263 GCF_003789085.1 Penaeus vannamei | reverse complement strand
AATAACAACAGGATACCTTATATAGAGTGTGAGATCTCTTTGAATCGTCCTAAAGTAAAATTTTAAAAAAAAAAAAATATTTACTCTGTATTTCCTTGCTTTGCACATCGACGAGTTTTGATTAGATCCCGATGGAATTTAAACATACCAATATGTAGCGCCAACCAGTCTCCAGAGAACGATTAGTACTGGTATTTAGACGAGGATGGTTTTATTCACATTTCCTCTTTCTATACGAGTGGACACTGTATATGCGATGGATTGTTATGAACTTCCAATACTTTATAATTCTTGAGTGGTAATAACAATTTGGGAACATAAAGTTGAGCTGGCTTCACAATGTGGGTAGCCTTGCTTGCATTTTCTTCATCTCTTTTACATTATAAAGCAGCCACATATCACCAAGTATGCGTCAGAATGGTGTGATGGTATGTTAAATACCGAGCTATATATATATACTGTGAGAAGGAATGTTTTGTTTTGCATACATAGTACTAGTGATAAAAAACAATAGGTAGATTTTTCTCTAGAACACAAATATCATGTAATTTGTCAAAAGATGGATTGTAATGAGGAGAGAGAGAGAGAGAGAGAGAGAGAGAGAGAGAGAGAGAGAGAGAGAGAGAGAGAGAGAGAGAGAGAGAGAGAGAGAGAGAGAGAGAGAGAGAGAAGAAAATAATGAAGAAAATAACTGTTCTATCTTCGCCTAATACCACATATCTAATACGCACTTAGTATGACTAACTGCTTGTTTACGTGCGCTGTTCAAAGAGATACAATACAATAAAAGACCGTCTTATTTTTATGGTCTAATGTACGTATGGTTTTGTCCCCATAGCAATTAAGTTTCGTATTCATTGGTGTCCCGCATGCTTTGTGATAAAAGAGAAACCTGATATTGATGAATCAGGTGAGGAATTATTGTGATAATTATTATCAGAACAGTAATGATAATTGTAACAATTATGATGAAAATGATAGGATTTAAAGATATACCATGAATAAGAACAGTGATTACGATAATGTGAAAACCTAATTTTTAATCAAAATTAATAACGATGCCATGAAAACTTGTCATGAAAAATGCTATTTTCACTTTGAACTGACGATATTTTTTTCACTGATTTTCCAATATTTATTATTCTCTTTACTACTGTCAAACTACTTTTATCGGTACTATTACTGCAGTACACATTTTATAATTGTCATAACCAATTCCTATTTGTTTTATAATTTCTTTACGTTGTTGTTTTTAGTAGTTTTAGCCATATTTTTGATAACTGATAACGATAACTTAAATAAGTATAACATTGCTATAGCAGTTTGAGATATATATTCGATTATAATAATAAAGATGGTAAATATAATGGGAAATATGATAAAGATAATGGTAATGATGATGATAGATAATAATAATGAATAATAATAATAAATAATAATATAATAGTAATAATCGATGATAATGATGATATTACAAAAATAATTATAATAGTAATAGTAATAATAATTATAATAATAATGATGATAATGATGAGGATAAACGAATAATAATAATGATAAGGATAATAATAAAAATAATAATGATAAGGATAATAATAAAAATAATAATGTTAGTAATAATGGTAATAATTAATAATGATAATGTTAATAGATGACGATAACAGTATTTGTAGTAGTAGCAGTAGTTATGTATTGATGATAATGATAATGATGGTGATGATACTAATTGTAATAATAGTAATAATATTAACGATGATAATTGTAATAATAATGATAATAGTAATAATATTAATCATACCAGCGGTAATGATATTATTATCATTATTTTTGTAGTAGAAGTAGTAGTAGTTATGATGAGCAGTAGTAATGATAAATATGATAATGACGAGATTGGTGATAATTATGGTTTTAATAATGATAGTAATAATGATAAAAGTGTAGGCAATAATGACAAAGATAATAAAAAACTTGATGAGGACATTTCTACTACAATTACTACCCATATTACTACTACTACTAATGATAATAAAAATATTATAACTAATAATCATAACAACAATAATAACGATGACAGCAGTTATAATAATAATAATAAAAATATACCACTACTATTACTACTGATAAAGATAATAATAATAATAAAATAATAATGATTATTATGGTGCCAATAATAAACACATTATTATCAATATTAACAGCAATAACAAAACAGCAACAAAAGTAATGATCAGGATGAAATGATATTGCTACTAATAATAATAATAGTGATAATTATAATGTGAAAAATATAATGACTGTTGTAACTATAATAAAATAATAGTTTCAAAATGATAATATTGCTAATAAAAACAACAATAATGATGATAATGACAATAGGGATCATAATAATGATAATAATAATAATAATATAACAATAATAAGAATTATATCTATGATAAAACAACAACAATGATATAATAAAAATGACAATGAATGTAGCTTCAATAACAACGATAATGATAGTAATAATGATTACAGTGATAATATTTATGATTATCATTATTCTGATGATAGTACTGGTGATAATGAAACAAGGCAGCTACATTATTAAAGGCCTTCATAGTAAGACCACTATTTATTGAAAATGGTAAGAAATATTAGTGGATATTTATTACCGATAATAATACATATAATTAAGATCGATAAAATAAACTGCCAAAAGTATAAAAAAAAATAAATAAAAAAATAAACGATTGTAATGTGAAAATAATCTTTAGATAACAATTTTAATGATGCTAAACAGGAATGAGTTGACGATATGAAAGATAAAATATGCTCAAAAATATCAACATTTTCGCCGACTCTCAGCGGCGTCCATTATAAAGTGTTTCATGGTATTTCTCTCATATTCCAATTGTCTCGCGAAACAATGGCTTTAAATAATTGATGCTACGATTTTTGACGACCATGACGAAGCCGAATTTGTTGAACACTTTGAACTTCTCACTATCGACATTAAATGCTCATAATACCAGTGAGGCAGAAGTGACGAGAACACGGCGATAATGATGGTACTACTGGTATGCATAAGAACCATTATAGCAATAACAGTAATCGTTATCATAACGGTATTCTTACTAGCGCTTATAGTAATGGTAGCTGTGTCAAATACCGAAATGAATAACGATAGTGACAGTTAATTATTAATATCGCTATCATCATAATCTTCATTCAAAAGCTGAAGGACTGAAGAATATAAATCAGTAAATACACGCACTTGCCTACAAAACAGATCTCCGCAGACAATGGCAACAGCGCAAAACTAATAAACAGAAAAAAAAACAGCTCTCATAAAACAGCAATATTAATATACATAACACCGAGCGCCAGGTCGACTCAACACCTCGCGGGCCGTTGGTATGCAGGTCGCTTTCCAAACCTAATTCCGGGAAGTTCCCCAAGGCAGCCCGGGATCTCGTGTCCGTCTGCCCCGGACACTTCCGCTTAGTGAAAGAAGCCGTGACGTGGACTCGCGATCAGCAAGGGTTATTCGAGCATGTTTTATTTTTTTCTCTATTTTATTCTATCTCTTCTTTCTGGATATGTGTTAGCTAATTCATTTATTCATTTATTCATTTATTCATGTGTTCCAAGCGTTCCTCTACTCTTTATTTTTCACCTTGGTCTCTTTTTTTCTATTTCCTTTTTTTTTTTTTTTTGTGTGTGGGGGGGGGTCCTTTTACATTCAGCGAATCGGGTCTTTGATCCGTATTCTCTTATGATTATCTTAATTTTCTCGTCGTTTTACCATGGAAAGATGGTAGACCTTGTATTGACGGGATATAACTGAGATGACAATTGATACCGTCGATTTTACGGCACCACAATATAGGAGATTAAAGAGTAAACAGACGTAAACGGAGAGAGATAAAGACTATAGATTAGAAGCCGAAGGAACAGCAACACTTGAGAGCGGCGAAAGCGAGACAATCCACGCAGCGAAAGGTAACCCGAGCGTCTTCTTCTAAGGAGACGGGGATCGCAGTCAGCCAATAGCGATACAAGTAAGCAAAGCAGGACGTAACTTCTTGAGAGCTCAAAGCACCCAGCAAACGTCCTGGCAATTGCTTCCGAAACTTAGGAAGATTCCACATTCCTGGCAGCCCCTTGGCCAAGTTCCCCGCAGGATTTGCTCTGGGAGACCACGACGAGGACGGCGCGGCGCAGATACGAACTTGGACGGGAATATGAGGAAAAGACCTCGGCAAACATAAGAATGAAAGAAAAGCATTAGACTGAAAGGAAAAGAAAGGAAAAGGCGACATCGAAATCTTAACCATCGGAAGAGAATACATAATACACTAGGAAAAAACTTCCATGCAGATGAATATCAACCAAAACCCCAAACAAAATTCTTAGCCTTAATTAGTGCCGTAAAAATTGGGTCTCGGCCCAAATCGGAGCACTCTTTGAAAAAAGCGCATTTGCGGATAAGCGGCTACAAAATACCATTTACGATGAAAAATTAAAAGGTTCATTTGTTCCACTAATGGGTTTATCGTAGTGATTTCGGCCAGTTTACTTAGGTCTTCCACACATAATTACTTAACAAACAGCAAATATAACGTTTCAACACACAGGATTAAGATATATATATATATATATATATATTATATATATATATATATATATATATATATATATTATATATATATATATATATATTGCAAATGCATATAGCTTTGGAATTCAATGCAAGATGAAAAGACAGTAATGAGATATTCTAGAATAACTACGACTAATAACAACGTGGGTGTTCGAGAAAAGACATAATACTAAATTGAAATAGAAAAAAAAATTATTTATACTTATATACATACTTGATATATATATATATATAGTATATATATATATATATATATATATATATATATATATATATATAATATATGAGTGTGTGTGGTGTGTGTGTTTGTGTGTGTGTGTATTATATATATATATATATATATATATTATATATA
>NW_020869621.1:12500-21314 GCF_003789085.1 Penaeus vannamei | reverse complement strand
CATGTGCGAGCGATGGGGCGGTTTCAGTGATGGCGATGGGGCGGGTTTCATGTGCGAGCGATGGGGCGGGTTTCAGTGTGCGTAAGCGGGGTTTCATGAGCGATGGGGCGGGTTTCATGTGCGAGCGATGGGGCGGGTTTCATGTGCGAGTGATGGGGCGGGTTTCATGTGCGAGCGATGGGGGGGTTTCATGTGCGAGTGATGGCGGTTTCATGTGCGAGCGATGGGGGCGGGTTTCATGTGCGAGCGATGGGCGGGTTCATGTGCGAGCGATGGGGGCGGGTTTCATGTGCGAGCGATGGGGCGGGTTTCATGTGCGAGCGATGGGGGTGGGTTTTCATGTGCGAGTGATGGGGGCGGTTCATGTGCGAGCGATGGGGGCGGGTTTCATGTGCGAGCGATGGGGGCGGGTCATGTGGCGAGCGATGGGGGCGGGTTCATGTGCGAGCGATGGGCGATGGGGGTGGGTTTTCATGTGCGAGCGATGGGGCGTTTCATGTGCGAGTGATGGCGGCGGGGTGGGATGTTCGCGAGTTTTCTGCTATCGCGGAGGGCGGCAGATGGCGGTAATGAAGAGGGAAGGAAAGCAGACGCAACGCTGGGACTTATTTATTTATTTATCTATTCTGATCGTATCGTTTGTGCATCCTCGTCATTTTTATGTGTTATTAATACCATCATCATCATTATTGTTATTATCATTCTTATTGTTATTATCATTTTATTTTTATTATTAATTATCATTATTATTATTATCATTATTATATTATTATTATTTATTATATTATATTATATTATTATTATTTATTATTATTATCTACTATACTATTATTATTTTTACTATTATTATTATTATTATTTCTATTATTATTATTATTATTACTATTATTGCTATTGTCATCATTGTCGTTTATATCATTTTGATCATTATCATTGTTATTATTACTATTATTATTATTAATAATATTATTATTAGCATTATTACAGTTATCCTTATCATTACATTATTACTTTTTTTATTATTATGATGATTATTCATTGCATTATTATTAGCTTTTTTACAGTTATTGTTCATATTATCATAACTATCATTTCCCATTCTCATTATTATCATTGTTATCATTAGTATTAGTATTATTGGTTATTATCATCATTATCGATATTGATATCATTATTATTACCATTCATTACTATCATCGTAATAACTTTTTTCATTACCATTACATTTATCATCATTATCGTTAGTATCATTAAGATCATAATAATGATAATGGTGATAACAATTATTATTATCCTTATAATTATTATTATCATTTTTCATTATCATCATAATTATTAATTTTGCACCTTTTGTTAATCTAGTTTTAATCATTATTATTATTATCCTTAATACCATTATCATTACCATCATTGTTCCTGTTATCATAATATACATACAAGCAGAAAGGTAAACTCAGACACACACACAAACAGACACACACACACACACACACACCACACACACCACACAACACACACACCAACACACACAGAGAGAGAGAGAGAAGAGAGAGAGAGAGAGAGAGAGAGAGAGAGAGAGAGAGAGAGAGAGAGAGAGAGAGAGAAGAGAGAGAGAGAGAGAGAAAAGAGAGAGAAGAGAGAGAGAGAGAGAGAGAGAGAGAGAGAGAGAGAGAGGAGAGAGAGAGAGAGAGAGAGAGAGAGAGAGAGAGAGAGAGAGAGAGAGGAGAGAAAGAGAGAGAGAGAGAGAGAGAGAGAGAGAGAGGAGAGAGAGAGAGAGAGAGAGAGAGAGAGAGAGAGAGAGAGAGAGAAGAGAGAGAGAGAGAGAGAGAGAGAGAGAGAGAAGAGACAAAACAAAGAGAAGCAAGAGCAAGCAAAGTCAAGCAAGAGTGGCGAGCAAGCATTTACACCCAAAGAGCTTGACCGCCAGACCTTGCACAGAAATTTATTGCGGCCGGAAGTGCGTTTGCAATCAGGGTCACCAATTTCTTTTTTTTTCTTCTTCTTCTCCTTTTCCTTCTTCTTCTTCTTTTCTTATTATTTATTATTATTATTATTATTATTATTATTATTATATTTTATTATTATTATTATATTATTCTACTTATTTACTTCTACTTCTACTTCTACTTCTACTTCTACTTCTACTTCTACTTCTTTCTCTTCCTTCTCCTTCTCCCTTCTCCCTTCTCCTTCTCCTTCCTCTTCTCTCTTCTCCTTCTCTTCTCCTTCTCTTCTCCTCTCCTTCCTTCTTCTTCTTCTTCTCTCTTCTTCTTCTTCTTGCTTCTTCTTCCTTCTTTCTTCTTCTTTTTTTTCTTCTTCTTCTTCTTCTTCTCTACTAACTACTACTACTACTAACTACTACTACTACTACTAACTAACTCTTTCTACTTTACTTCTACTTCTACTTCTACTTCCTCTTCTACTTCTTCTCTTTCTTCTTCCTTTCTCCTTCTCTTTCTCCTTCTCCTCTACTTCTTCTTCTTTCTTCTTCTTTACTTCTTCTACTTCTTCTCCTTCTCCTTTCTTCTTTTTCTTCTTTTTCTTCTTCTCCTTCTACTTCTCCTTCTTCTTCTTTTTCTTGTGATGTATATTATGATTTGGAGAGATTTTTTTAATGGTATTTAAAGTGTTATGTGTAACTGGTGGATAGTTATTAGATATCATAACTGTCATTGTCATTATCATCATTTTTGTTATTGCTATCATCATTATTATTTGTTGTTGTTATTCTTGTTTTTACTGTACTTCTTTGTTATTATCGCATTTTTATCATTATCATTACATTTATTGTTATCATCATTATTATTGGGATTATCACTATCATGGCCAATATCATTAATATAAATATTCTTCTTCTCTTTAACATTGTTATCATTATTATTACTGTTGTTATTTTTCTTCTTCTTCTTCTTCCTATTATCATTATTACCATCATTATCACTATCATTACTATTATTTTTATTATTGTTATTATCATTATTTTTATTATCATTTATATTATTATTAATTTTACAATCTTAATTTTATCAATATCATTACTATCGTGTTTATTCATCATTATTATTATTGTCAATGTTAATGATACTATCAGCATTATTATCATTCTTATCATTTTCATTATTTTTATTAGTAGTATCCTTATTATCATTGCTATTATTTTTATCATTATTGCTATTGTTCTTATCAATATTATCCTTATCATCATGCTCATCCTCATCATCATTATTGTTTTTGTCATCATTATCCTTGTTACTATATTTTCATTATCATTATAAATAATACCATTATTATATCATGATTATAATTATCATCTAATCAAATTATCGTTATTATTCTATAACTATGATTATTATGATTATTACCATGACTATTATTGTTATCGTTATCACTTATTTTCATTATTATTATCATTATTTCTATTTTAATCATTATTATTACTATTCCTATTATCATCTTTATCATCATGATCATTACTGCTGTTAATCATCACCATCGTGCGTAAGATTGTTGTTATTGCTAGTTTCTTCATTATGATTATAGTAATACTGACAACTACGATAATCTTTCCTGCCATTATTACCGTTATTATCATTATCATTATCTGTTATTAATATCACTATCATTATTATCATTGTTATTGTTATTTTTGTTATCATAATCACCATTATTATTGTTACTATCATCATTATTGTTATATTTATTATCATAATATCATTATCATTATCATCATCGTTATCATTATCATTTTCATTATCGTGATTATTATTTCTAATGCTGTTGCTGTTGTTTGTATTACTATTATTGCTATTTTTGTTATCATTATCATTAGTATGATAGTCTATTATCATTATAATTATCATTATCATCATCTTATTGTAATTATCAATATTGCTATTTCTACTACTATGATTATTGTTATTGTTACCATTATAATTCTATTATCATTAATATGATCATGATTACCAAAATCATTATTCTTATTGTTACTTTTAGTCCTGTTATGATTATTTCATTATTATGAATATTAACTATATCATCATCATCATTATTATCATTATCCCCATGATATTATCATCGCTATCATTATTATTGTTATCATTATAACTGTTATAATGATTATCATTATTATAAACATCAATATTGATCTTATTAGTGTGATCATTATTGTTGTTGTTATTGTTATTATTATTATCATTGTCATTATCATTTGCATAATCAGTAGTACCATTGCTGCCACTATTATTGTCCAAATCATCATTACTGTTATCATTGCCATCATCATCATCAGCAATGTTTCTGTTGTCAGCATTATCATTTTTCACTATTACCTTTCTGTTTTACACCACTATCCAATATCATCTTTTGATTTTCATTCAGTATTGTTCATATTATTTTCATCATCATTATTATAAGTAGTAGTAGTGGTATTAATAGTAATAGCAAAAGTAGTAGCAGTTGTAGTGAAAGCAGCAGTGCAGTAACTATTAATAATATCATTACTACTATCGTCACTATCAATATCATTATATTAGGAATAACAATATTATAAACCATTATTTTCATTTGTATTGTTTTCCTTATCACTATTACCAACTTCTATCTTCATTATCAATATTAATACTAAACTCTCTTTCGCAGAAGAAGAAAGAGAAGAAAAAAAAATTATCCGTGACTATGAATAGAAAAAAATGTTTTAAGAAGAATATTAATTAAAGTCGAGACACAGATTTAAGCCTTTAATCTGAACCTTAACCTAATTGAAACAAAGATAATTAAACACTTAAATTTCGCTCAAACCTTTATTTCAACAATGAGTAACATGCATAGAATCAAAAGTAAATAGAATAAAAAAACGAAGATAAAAGTAAAGAATAAAAGACTGAGATGAATAAATAAATAAATAGTAAATAATTTTTTAAAAAGCAAGCATAAAAATTCTTTCATTTTGCACAATTTATCATTTCCTTTCCTATCATTATCTTAATCATCTTTATCGTTATATAACTATCAATATTATTGTTAATATCATTACCATCATGGTTATTGTTATTGCTGTTATTATTGTTTACTGTTATCATTATCACTATCTTCATTGTTATTATTATCATTATAATTCCTAGCATTTCTATCACTACAATCACTGTTCTTGTTATTATTATTATTATCACTATCACCACCACCATCGCCACCATCATCACCATCCCTATCATCATCACCTTCATTATCATTACTGTCATCATCATCATCACATAAAACCTTATTTCATAATGCTTATCCATATTCTTTGTCCGCTGTTGCGTGGGCCTGCAATACCCCCCCCGCTGTCTTTGCGATGAATTGGTGTCTTTCCTAATGAGTTTCTTTGCCTAATTAAGAAGGAGCTGATCATCTGCGAAGATGTATAGCTCGTGTAATTAGCAGGAGGCCATTACCCCGATATTGGGAGACTTGTGAGTTAATGTAATTAGTCTTTTAGTCTTTTTTCTCTTCTGCTTCCTTCATTTGTTTTATTTTCTTAGTCTGGGGATTAGATTAGTTTTTTTTTCTTTCTTTTTTTGCTGCTGCTGCTGTCGGTGCTTCAATGATTCACAGCTGTAATGCAAATGGATCTGATTATCTAAGAAGCTTTTTCTAATTATCATTATGATCATAATAACTTTTTTTTTATTATCATTATTAATATCTTTATTGTTACTATCACCATTAACATTATCAGTCCTACATCAATGTTAATAGTATCACCAGTGTTAGCAGCAATGGTATTTAACAATTATTTTAATTGCAGTTGTTTTCATTTTCAACATATCATCTTCCACATGGCTGCCATCATCATCATCAATATTACAGTCCAGACCAAGATTCTTAGTTGCTTAACAGTGTATCTGCAGCAGCTGCTCTAAAATGTTTCGTAACTGCTGCGAGACAGGATTATACACTGACGCCCACACCAGTATACTCTGGCGGCAACAGTCCTGCTGTAGTGACACCTTCACCGCGGCTCCCCCCCCCCCCCCTGTTCCCGCGATCCGCTTGCCCTGCCCTGCCCTGCCCTGCCCTGCCCTGCCCTGCCCTGGCCCTGTTGCTGGGTCATGAAGGATGCCGCCGCTGCCCTACGTGCCCCAGTGCCATACGCGAAGGAACACAGAAAAGGGATATAGAAAATATACTGAAAAGACCCAGAACGAGTGAACCGCTTGAGCTTTTCCGTACAGGCTCCCTCCCCGAGGTTATACGAGCGACTAATCTAGTTCTTCAACGCGGGAATCTTTTATATGTACGAGTGATGTTTCTTTCTCTCTCTCTCTTTCTCTCTCTTTCTCTCTCTCTCTCTCTTCTCTCTCTCTCTCTCTCTCTCTCTCTCTCTCTCTCTCTCTCTCTCTCTCTCTCTCTCTCTCTCTCTCTCTCTCTCTCTCTCTCGACGGGTAGTTAGGTGGTTAGCTGTGTGCCTGGGCAGGGTGGTAGACGCGGAGGCCACCGCGCCGCTGGGCAGTCTCCAGCCGGCGTTCGCAGCAGCTAAACCTTTCCTTGGAGCCTTTCGAGTTATATTTTATTCATGTCTCCAGTATTTGTGCCCATTCCTCTAGCCAATCTCTTTTGTGTGGATATTTGCTATTTACCATCTTGCAGCCTTTGACCTCCGAGCCCCTGGCGCTTCCGAACACCGCTCGCGCCCCCACGCTGCCATACCTCGGTGTTGCGGCTACCCCATGCCACTGCACTGCAACAAAGTATCTGAAAAGTCGATCACCAGTTCAGCAACAAACCAAATATATTTCGTAACTGTTGCTGTAGAGTTCTCAGAGAAGATTTGATAAGGCGTTGCGCTAATAGGAATTAGGAAAATGCCTGATAGAATTAAAAAACAAACAGTATACTATTAAGCCTTGTCCAGACCAAGATACACTGTTTCGACACAGTTGAGTAACGGTATCTATTCTGTCCCACTACAGTTGCTCAACAGCTGAGGAGCATCCCAGGTATGTTGCCTTACAGCTGAGCAACTATTGCGAAACGAGCAACTTTATCCAGCGACTATTGGAAGACCATCGAAAAATACTGGCGCACTTTGTTCCTGACTGTCCGTGACTTGCTGAACAGTTACACAGCGCTTCACGTCGGGACCAAGCTGCTCTTAACCTCCTACGAACTGGGTTGGAACTTGACACCTCGATCAACCGAAGTGTCTTTTCTGTTGTCCTAATTTTGAACCTGGAAGAAGCGCAACCATAAAAAAGAACAATCTTAGGAAGAAGAAAATTCACAAAAGCTACAATGACACTGATAGCTTAGTGCTGTCAGAGAAATATGGTAACCTTGGACACAGCTATATCGCCTCACACAGCTTAATTCCTTCAGAAACCGAGAATTTGTAATTTAAATATACAAAGTAGGTAATGTCAAGAATTTAAAAACTAAATTTTAGAATATAATCGCATTATTTATGCAATAATTCTATACTTTTACATCATAATATTCTTTATATTGTATATGATATTTATAATTATATTTTTTTCATGAGATTTTTTATAGATTTTTATACTAATAGAATTTTAAACAATCAGTCTTGAATTCAAGGACATCTTGAGAATATCATAAAGTCACAAGCTCCTGTCACACTTTAAGGAGCTACAGCGATCTGAACAGTGGCAGAAAAATCTGACAGAACATTAAATTAATTGCTTCTTAACATTACGTACCGGATATTTTCAAAATTGTAAATATCAAGTCTTCTGACTGTGAGAGGCAACCGGGCGTTTTCCTCTTTCCTGCTAGTGCAACGGCTTGTGAATTAATTAGCGACTAATCTGCAGTATACATGTGATTTTACTTGTCAGTGTAACGCAGATTCATTAAAGTCGATGGCACTGGCATTTTCCTAAATTCGATGGCACTGGCATTTTCCTAAATTCGATGGCACGTATTTTCCTAAATTCGATGGGCACGGCATGCGCGATTGCGGCAATTGATGGCTATGAGGCATGCATGCGACACATGCTGATCTGGGTTGATAGCAAGTATTTTCCTAAATTCGATCGCAAGCTATTTATAGCAATCCTACAGAGCAACCGAGCACATTGACTGACAGCTGGGTCTTGTCCCGCGTTGCTGTTTCGCGTTTCATGTATCCAGTAGAACACAGAATCACGCCAAATTGTCTCGGAACACGAGCACCCATTGCGAGAGAAATTTGAATTGCTGCTCAGCTGGCACGCGACCAGAGCTGTCAGTCATTTAATACCTTCTGCTATTCCAGTGCCCTATGACGTAGCGATGAGGTAGTGACGGCGGAGTCGGTTGGGTATGACGTCAGAGTTGGTAGATGATAGATACCAAAAGTAGGATAATTGTTTATATGATGTCATGGGCATACATATAAGATATATCGTTCACTTTTCTTGAATTCAAGTTTCCACATGATATATGTAAAGAAAATCGCTTTGGATTATGACCCACACAGGCAACGGAATTATTTTGACGGAAGGCGAAATTTCCATTAGCTTTTGTAATGAATAAAAAATGTTGCGAAGGTTGCTAATGGCATGGAACGCTTGTTGAGAGGAAATGACAGCAAAGATTTTGAATTAACCTCAGAGGCAACTAATATAACTGGAATATAGATGAAAACAGATATCTGGATAGCGGTTCTTGGCATTAATATGATGACGTCACACAGCCCCATTCACAAATCCTCGAGTATAGGCCATACAAATGCATTTCGATGTTTGTGGACAATAACGAAATTGCTAAATGCGCACAAAAATAATTGCTAAATGCGCATAAAAATTATTGCTAAATGCGCATAAAATAATTGCT
>NW_020869620.1:72500-75000 GCF_003789085.1 Penaeus vannamei | reverse complement strand
ACGTGATAGCATATGCTGCGCCACTGGTCGTCCAGCATTCGACTACTGAAATGATTGATGCGAGGCACTTCCTTTAACAAGTCTGATATCGATGGCTGGTGTGACCGTACATCCTCGTCGAGAACTTGCTTTGGATTTAAAAAAGATGCTAGTCGCCATAATTTGTTGTTGAGGTCAAACCTTTCCTTGATTTGCTGGCACGCGGCAATCATGAAAGTTCTGCATCGGAGTCGAATATCCCGGACCATGTCATCTTTATATTCTGGTTGACTGAATAAACTGTTCACTTCCTCCCCAAGGTTGATTTGTTCTATAGGTAGATGGTATGAAGGATCGCACGGTTCTATCTCGTGCAATGCTGAGGCTGCTACTTTGTGCGAGTCGCAGAAATCATTTAAGAGGAGCCTGTAAAGACCAGATATTTTGTCATGGAGAAGGTGGAAGTTGGTTGATGTGGATTCGAAAACCTCGCTAATGCTAGTGATGTGTGGCAATATGTAGTTCAAGTAAACTAAATAGCAGTAGACAGAAGGGTTTCTCATTGCGTCACATATCTGTTCGACGGCGGACGACCGGTCTTTCCACAACACATTTGTGAAAAACATCTTTAAGGGCTGCCACTGTTCTATGATCCTTGCAACAGCCTCATGGATGGATAACCACTGAGTGGCAGAAAAATGTTTTGTATTACAAAAGAGTTGGTGATTTTCAAATTCATGCCGCTTACCGCTTTGGCCAAAGTAACTATAGATGTTATGAACGAGGTTCTCACATGACTCTGGCAGAGCTTTTGATGCCTCATTTGCGCATATTTGAAGACGGCTGGATACACATTTGAAGACTGAAATTCCTGGGAAGCTATCTCGGAGCAGATTGCTTACGCTATTAAAAACACCCATCATATTAGATGCCCCATCATACGCAAATCCTATGAGGTTGGATGTCGGAATGCTGAGCAAACCTAGACTGGAAACAAGCTTACTGTATAAGCCCTCCCCAGTTGGACCTGCCTCGTTACCCTCACAAACGTTTACAACGTCGAGCATTGTGGTCTTTATAACGTTTTCATCCACGTCAAAATACCTCACTCCTACAGCGCATGCTTTCTCTGAGCCGCAGTCTGATACTTCGTCCACAATCAAACTAAATTTGCTTTTTGTTAGCTTATTAGCTAATTTCTGGGAGGCGTAATCCCCGAGGCTTTGAACGAGAGATGCACATTTCTTCCTCCGAATCGCCATCTGAGCCGCGATCTCAGAATCGGGGAACATCCTCTTGTTCAGTTCCATCAGGTCACCACATAGCCTGAAAAGAAAGTTTTGTATCGCAACATTTGGGGAAAAGTCATTTTTATACTGCAGTATTGGGACAGAAAAGTCACTTTCATATTGCAATATTGGAAGACGAAGACGAAGACGAAGAAGAAGAAAATGAAGAAGTAAAAGAAGAAGAAAAATCATAGTTATGACATACACACGGGTATTACAATCCTCACCTAAATGGCAAATTATGTTCAGCCAAAAATACAACGAATAATATTGTGGCATAGGCTACACCATTCATAATTTTGCTGGGTTCCGGTGGTGGTCTAAACGTAGTAGTAGACCTGGCTGGAGTCGTCTTCTGGTTCTTCTCCAAGGCTACATGTTTCTGAGAGAGTCGGTGGCGCTTCAGTGATGTTATTTCAGCACTAAGCTTCTTGTGGCATAACCGACAGTAGGCCTTCGAAGTTGTACCGTCAATGCCCACCAGCCAACCTTTGAACTGGCTGTCCCTGAGCCAGTGCTCTTGGAAAGATGGGCGTGTTGATATCTGGAATGTAAATATATAAAAAAAATGTATAATGTATTATTATGCATTCACGTCTGAAAAGACATTTGTACAGTCTACAGAAAAATGAGTAACTGGTCTGACATAAGACCAAAGACAATGGAAGGTTAGATAATTTCCCCCACTGTCACTCACTACGCCTGGGCGATATACATAGTTCAGCAGTGAGGGAAAAAGTTTTAGTTCCCCAAATGTTTATGAAGACCCGCTAGATCGGGAAGGTGCACCAGTTGCCAATATGTATCATCACTTTCCTTAATGAGAACATGTCATATATATATATACATATACATATGTATGTATATATATCATACATAATGCATATATATACACATAAATAAACAATATATATATAAATAAATAATAAATAAATAAATAAATAAATAAATAAATAAATAAAAATAAATAATAATATATAAATAAAATAAATAATATATATAAATAAATAAATAAATAAATTAAATATATATAATATATAGTATTATATAGTATATAAATAAATAAATAAAATAAAATATACCATACATATCTGTATAAATAATAATTATATATTAAATAAATTAATCATTACCCTAATATACTATATAAATATATTATTATAGTATATATAAATATATATTAGCTACTATATATACCACACACACTACCCACATCAATTCCTATTATCATA
>NW_020869620.1:62500-70000 GCF_003789085.1 Penaeus vannamei | reverse complement strand
AAAGAAACAGGAGAGTACCAGAGTGTGGTGGCTGCTCAGCAAATGTTCAGCCTGTGGTGCCGTGTGGCAAAATCATCTCGAGAGATCGGACCGAGTAGGACGAGAGGACCAGAGTGAACATGGCATCGGTATAGCTTGTGTTTCACGGTAAGGGGCCATGCCCGGTGTGAATAATGGTGATTGATTGGATTGAATAGTTTTGCTCTCCAAGTGATTTCAGTATGGTAAATATATAATAATTAAGTGTTATTTAGATTACATTTTTTTATAATTAATCTAACTATTTAAACAAAAGTAAAATTAAAGGATTTTTTTTCTTTTTTCCTTTAATATTGAGTATATTTTAAAGAAAGAGTGGTGGCAGCTAGTGATTTCATTCATCATTATAGTTTTAAAGACGATTAATAAATTCGGTCTTTGGCTCCTAATACTGAATTGAACAGGTATAAACCCGATATTGACGGCACAGTACATAGATATAGACATATATATATACGCACATAAATAAATAAATAAATATATATATAATTACATATTTATATATATATATATATTAATATATATATATTTATGTATGTATGTATATTATATATATATTACTAGCATATATATAAGTATTATATTGATAAATATATATATATATATACCGTGTAACTTATAGTTATATAGCACTACCTGTTGAGACATGACATCAAAGCTACACAGTACCCTCCGACACGACGCTTACGAGTGTATCACATATCGCCAGGAAGGCTGTGTTATTTACTCATTACCATCCATAACATACATAGTACTTATTTATAGTATTGATATTAATAACTACTAAATTATACCTATATATATACTACATTACAATATATATTATACTATACATACTACTATAACTCAACACATATATTATATATATATACTATACTATATAATATACTATCAAATAATATACTACTATATCATACACACACACACCAAACACCACACAACCACACACAACACCTATTATATACTATATATACTAATAATTATAATATATATACTATAGGGTAACGTATATATATGATATTGGCTATTATTAGGATATTATACTATATAATATATGTACTATATAGTTATAGTATATGGGTATAAATACCTAGTATTAGAGTCATATGTATGATATGGGATACCTGACTAATATATATATATGATATATAAATGATATATATATGTCTATACTATATATATACTGTATACTATATATATACTATGTATATATATATATTATGATAATGTATTATTAGTAGTATATGTTATATATTATATGATAAATACTATATCATACCACAATATATACTATAACATATAGGGTTATATAATATTAGTATATATATACTTATATTTATATAGTATATTATATTATATCACATACATACGTATACTGATGATTGTGATTGTGTATATATAGTTATACATACATACATTATATATATATACATACATATCACATATATAATAAATACATACATACATATGTTATATATATAAATACATACATAATACTTATATATATATATACATAACACATATATACATATACATATATATACATGAGCATACATAATATATTATATATAATATTAGTCAAATATATTAATATATACCTGATAATATGTATACGATATACAGCATTACATATCATATTATATACATTTACAGATGTTGTCTATATATATATATTGAGTATAATATCCATTATACATACATACATATATGTAGTATATACATGTACTGATACATATATTATATTTTATATCATAGTATATATATATGAATTATATATAAAAATACATACTATATCATATAATTTATAGAAATACATACATACATTAATAATATGAATTTAAATACAGTACATAAATACGTATAACATATCATTATATATATAAATACATACATTACTAATATATATATTATAAATAGCATTACATACATAATAATTAATACTAGTATATATATATACTATATAATATATATATATAAATACAGCACATACAGTAATACTATTATAAATATTACATAGCATACATATATTAATAATACATAGTAAAGTCAATAGACGACGCATACATACTATAAATAATATAATAAAGTACATACATACCATAGTATATATAATCAAACATCACATACAATATATATATAAATAATTACAGTTACATACATATACTCTCCATTTACATAGTAAATATATATAGTTAATAGTATAATCATATTATTAGTAATATTATCATATAATTATATATACATATACAATAGTTATATACTATATATATTACCAATACATGCATAGGAGATATATTATATACATATCATACATAGTAGTAAGATACATACATACTTTAGCATACGATATAGGTAATTATACATACATACATATACAAAATCATATATACATACAACATAGTTATATACATACATAATATTATAACATAAAATATATAATATACATACATACATATATATATATACATACATAATTATATATCATACTTAGTATGAGTGTGTCTAATACACACATACAACATATCATAGTTAGTCAGTATATCATACCATGTTAAGTATAGAACGATAGTGCACACAATACCGGTAATGGGATATTAATATACATACAATATATATATATCCGATACATTTTTTTAAAAACAATTTTGTAACTACTATACCGATTATGACATACCTATATAATACATACGAGTAACATTCAACTATACATAAACATCTACCATATATTTGACACTACATAGCATATACTCATACATACATACGATACGTCACTATATACGAGGTACAACACCAGATATTAAATAGTACATACAATACATATGATATATTGATACGAATTACATTACTATACTATATTATTAATCGTATAACATACATTTATAAGTTATTACAATAATTGCATACAGTACATAGTGCATAGATATAAATTAGGTCATTACAATACGATATGTAATATATACATAAGCATACAGGTGTATAGTATATACATATATTATTATATGATATACAGTAATCATATCATATTACACTTATTAGTATATATATATAAATATATATACATGTATTTTTATGATTAGTTACATTACCCACTAAGTGTTATACTATATTATACATACATGAGGGGTATACCATAACTAAATTATATTATACATACATACATATATATGATACATACATACATATATATATAACATTTTTTATATATTATTTTAATTATTATTATGATATTTTTTTTATTTTTTCTCTTTCCCCCTTTTCTTATTTTTATATTGTTATCAGTGCTATTCTTATCTATATTTTTCTTTATATATTTTTTTATATATAATATATATCTATATTATGCTATTCTATTATTTTTATTAATACATATGAATACCTAGTTAAATATTATTGTATATGTGATATGATCTTTTATTGTTTTTTTTTTTTATATTTGTTGTTTTATATATCATATTCTACTCTATGCTATTATTAGTATCTGTATGTGCATATAATATATCATACAGTTACAGTACCATATTGTAATAGTACATTTTTTTTCTTTTTTTCTAATATATTGGACGTTATCTATATATCATATCAATTATAGATATATATATAATATATATATACATGTATAATATGATACTTTTTGTTATTTTATTCTTATTCTTATTTTATATTCTTATTTTATTTTATTTTTTTTTTTTAGTCTATATATTTTTATTATTTTGTTTTAGTTTTTTTAATTGAACCATTGATTCTTAGCTATTTTTATTTTTATCATATTATATATTACATATATTTTTTATTTATTTATACCATATTCCAGAATACAATATTAATATAGCATATCATACATATTATATATATAATATGTATCATATATACAAAAAGAAAAATGATCTTAATATATATCTTAGATAATATATATTATTATATATACACACATAATAATATATATATAGTAGGTTATGCATTAAATATATATTATTGTTTATATATTTATATTGTTTTGTTGTGTTTTTTTCTTTCCTTGTTATTTATTGTGTTTTTGGTTTGTTGTTTGTTGTTGTGTTGTAGAATGATAGTACTATATGATATGATATATATATTATTTATAGTAGTATATTACTTATTTTTCATATAATAGGTACCATATAGATATCGCTTAGTGGTTATACGTCTATTGTATACCAATTAATACATTCATTGTATTATGTGTTATATTTGTTTGTGGTTTGAGTATATTGATAGTGTATACACAAGATAATGGGGTGATATATATATTAATATAATATATATATATGTGGTGTGGTGTGTGTGTGGAATATATACTATATAATATATATAGTATATATATATATATAATATACTATATATATAATAATATATATATCTTTATTATATATTACATTATTTAGTTATATATATTAGTAACTATATTATCTATAATATATGTTAATTATATATATGGTGTATATATAATATATTATATATATTTATAATATATTATTTATATATATTATAATAGTTATTAGTATAGTTTATATATATATATATATATATATATTAATATAATAGTATATTATATATACTAGATAAGAGTATAAGTATTATAGATATATATACTTTAATATATAGTAGAGTAGATAGATAGATAGATAGGAATATATATAATATATGGAATATATATAGATAATATAATAACTATACAGTTATATACGTTATTAATTATTAGTATTTCGTATATTATATAGATAATAGTAATATAAAAATTTTATAATTTTAGTTGTAATAAGGTTAATTTTTATTTTAAGGGATAATAAAAAAGTATTTATGAATTATATAATTAATTTAATTTTATAGTTATAATGTATTATATATATAATTATAGTATTCATATATATATATTATATTTATATAGATTTTAGCTTATATATATAATGATTAATATATATTTAATAGTATTATAGTCTATATGTATATATGTATATAATATATATATATATTTATATATAGCTATATGATATATATATATATAATATATTGATAGTATGGGTATATAATACGGGTAGTGTTTATAGCTATTTGCATAGATCATAGTATATACCGTATATAATATTATATATTGATATGGTATATAGTATTATTATATCTAGTACACTCCTTACTATAGCTATTTAGTAGTTTATATCCTTATATTATTATATATATATTTGATATACAGATAAAATACAAATATAGACACTAATTACGTTATATATGTATAATATATATATATATAGTAAGTGAGTCATATATTTAATTATGAATAGTATACATACATTACACTATATATATAAAATGTATATTATTATAGAGTATACTATATATATATATTAATTTATATAAATATATATATAAAGGTTATCACAAATATACCATATATACTAAACTATAAATACTACTATATGTAGTATTCTATATATGATATATGTGGCTATATATATATATATATATTATATATATGTATCCTATATTATATATATATATATATGTATTATATAATATATTATAATATACATATATAATTATATATATAGTATGTATATATTTTATTTGTTTTATATATATATTATGTATATGTTATAACTATTATTAATTATATTATATGTATATATTACAGGTGTTGATATATAGCTATATATATATATATTAGATATAAATTTTTAGTAGTATATATATGGATTTATATATATTATATTATATATCTGTTAATATTAGTATATTACTTAAACATATATATATTATTATAATATAAATCATTAAATATTAAATATAATTATTATTATATATTAAAATTATATTCTATGTCAGCGTTATTTATAGTTGTATATATATATATAATTATTATGATATATTATTAGTTATATATATTTAGTAATTATATATATATCTATATTATATATATCATTAATATATATTTTTATTGTTATATTATGTTGATGGGTGAGATTAGTAAGTGTGCTATGGTGTTTTCATATTATTTATAATATTTATCGGTTTAATAAGTGTGTGGGTATATATGATATATATATATCATTGATTGTAGTGGTAATGATATGTGGGTTGGTGGATCATGTGTATATACATCTACTAAAGGTATTATACTTATAATTAGTGCACATATGTTTATCTATTTACATACTAATACGGGGTCAGATGTTTATGGATTTAAGCTATATATATATCCACAATAAAGTACACACACATCAAGTATATATGTACCCGATGCCATGTTGATTCAGAATGAACGCATTAGCTATTTTTATACAATGCTCAGCAGTTCTCAACTACAGAAGTCTTTGGTCTTTAATTAATAAATTAAAGATTTACATTATGAAGTATGTTATGAAAAACTAGGATTTATATACATATACCATGGGAGTTGCAAAAAAATATTATTCATACAAAAACATAATTCACCTGAAATAATAAGAATCACGAAATAAAAAGCGGTTCTTATGTACAAACTCACAAGGGGAGGGGGAGGAGAAGCCATTTTGTTGGGGGGTTCAGTGAAATTCTTGTGAGATCTCAGCCAGAGCTTGAGAAACCTTTTGGACGAACTTTGCCTTGAGGTGTGGATGGCGATCATTTAAAATCCTAACAAAACCCTTAACAGATTCTGTTATGGGATCCAAGGGTGCATTCACTTCCACCATATTCTTCCATACCTTATGCACATCAGCTAGCACTTTCATGAACTGGTCGTCAGTGTGGGTAACGTCACTACTGTTCTGCTTCCTCTTTTTACTGGGCCTAAGAGGAGTTGCATCATTAAGTGAGTTGTTCAATGGTGTTGAGGACGTATAGTCTTTTAGTGTAGGACATCTGGTCAGGTCAGTAGTCATGGTGAACTGCCGAGAGTCAGCTTCTCCCTTTGATGCCATGTCTATACTTGGAGGATTAACAATCAATTCACTAGCAGCACTAGTCCATACCAAAGTCTCCGAAGGCTCTGAAGTAACCTGCAATTATTTATTCAAGGTTCAGTGTGTTTTCATAAGGGAAGATATACATAATCATTATATATAATAAGCTATAATTTGACATAAAATTGCAAATATTGTAACATCAGTTGGAATCTATCACATAACATGGATGTTCCAAAGACAGGTAGTGCTAAGTATGTCTGAGAATCCACTCTCCAGTGTAATAACAACAAATATTTCCTTGCAATTGTTTCCTTCCAATGAATTCTTGGTGAAAATGGGCTGGCTTCTTCTCCACCCCCACAAAATGGAAAATACGGATTAATCATGCTCACTATTAGGACCATCTGATCTCTATCATACAAACAGTTAAAAATAATCAAGAACAGGTGCTTCGCCAGTCCATTAACTGCTGGTGTAATCCCAGCTGTGTCAAATATTATGAAATGTGGCATAAATGGAACCTCTTCTGAAATCTTCCCATACAAAATTATTGGTAATGTAT
>NW_020869620.1:47500-55000 GCF_003789085.1 Penaeus vannamei | reverse complement strand
AGCCATGATTAAACTGATTTGAATTTCAACTGCTTTCCCCTAAGCCCAGCTTCTATGTGTCTACTATCACGTGATGATCTACTCCATATCTGATTGGTTCTATTGAATGTCTTTGGTCACGTCACGTTCACGAACGAATCTAATTGGCTCATGTGATTTCCCGCGCATATCTCACCGCTACAAATCCGTCCGACTTTTCGTCGCTCTTAACGCCTTTTTGTCATTTTGTCACGGCGCTGGAGCCGTAAGGTTACTGCGGCTCCTGGAAATCGTGAATTTTATGCCCTTAATAACTCCGTTATTATCAGTTTCGAAGAAAATGGTATAGAAGAAAACTATCATAGAATGATGCGTTCTACCACATACATGGTAAGCTCAGATTCTTAATAATAGGTGTGGGATTGCATTTCCAATAATACCTGGTAATACATTTAATGTATTTTGTTTTATGCATGCAATAAACAAGAAAATAACGCAGGAAATCTTATAATCGCCATATGCTGATCCTACGCACTGTAACTGCAATCTAATATTCATCCGTATATGATAGTTTATGGTCTGATTTTATTATTTATATGATGTTTGGAGAACGGCAAAAATGCAGCAATTTAACACATTTCAGAGATCCTCACAATACTTAGCAAATAAGACTTAAACATGCTTCTCCAGTTCCACTAATATAAAGGAGCGGTCACACTTGTCTTATCTATCTGTGTGGTCTTGATTATAGACCAGGATGCTTTTCCGACAGCGAGGGTTACCGAGATCAAGGTCAGTATAGGATACAGACCATGGCCGAGATGAAAATCTTCGTACAGCGTGGCACAGAGCGAGACCCACTGTCCTGGTCTTTCGCATCGGATTATTACCGGCAACAGGAAGAAACACAATGCTAAAGAAATACTGTAGTATAATTACAAGGAAGGGAGTAGATCCAACTCGCCCCACCAACTTGCCCCACATTTGTAACTACTCACTCGCCCAATCCAGATGACCAACTCGCCCCGGTATGGTCCTATATGATCTGGTATGGTTCGATAGGGTCCGGTATGGTGATTAGTCATACCCAACTTGTATGACAATAACCGCTATAAAAAGTGGGGCGTGTTGGTTATCGGGATGGGGCAAGTTGGACTATATCCCTAGGAGGCTATCACTCGATCGTGGAAAGGAGTTCTCAGTCTGGGGGCTATGGCTTCCATGGGGGCAACGGGGTACTTTCTGGGGAGCCATAAAATGTGAAAATTATGACGTCGAATTAAGTTGAATTCTACGGACATATAACTATCTCTCAGAAATTAATGAATTGGTATCTTTCCATAAAGTGTTCTTTTCCTCTAGCTATTGACACTTTAAAGTTCATAACAAATTATAATTGAATCTGAAAAGTTGACAGACACAACGGAGCTATGGAGATTACTGCATATTGGTCGGGGGCCACAGAATGAAAAAGGTTATTAGGAACTACTGATCTAAACAATTATTATACCATATTATGTACAATTACCCTGTAGGAATGAGTAATATAGATTTTATTTTGCACGGGTCTAACCCTACGACTAGCAAGGCTGTGTCACCATCGACAGTTGATTATTATGTATTATGTTGAATGGAAAACTACTCTACCGTGTTGATACTTATGGTAGAAATACCCATAATGCAAAAATTAAGTTTATTGAAATGAAATAAGTAATTTAGTTTATTCATTGTGGGTTTTTCTTACCATATATTATGTTATATTCGATTTCCGTCCTGTGTATAGTGTGGCGATGTATGGATTCATATTTCCGCATGATTCTAATGAGATATTGAATAGAATGTTAGACAAATTTTCTAGTATCATCTTTGTATTTTTAATAGAAATTATCATTCATTGTTCATGTGCGAGTGAAACTATAAATAGCAAGTAGGAAAAGTAATCTGACCTCACGTGACCCGCCTGTCCGTTGTCCCCCTCTTTATCAAGCCTGGGGATGAGTTTCCCATTCGCCATTTTACTTATTTATTTATTTATCTATTTTTACGTATTTATTTATTCATTTTATAATTTTGCGATCTTTGCAGTTACGGGTGGGAAGCGTTAATGGGTAATGAGGGAAAATAACGTCATAACTTTTGAAGTTTGTGAAAGACATGCAGTGCATAGTTGATTCTTTTTTTATTCCAGAAAAAAGCATGACGATGATGATGACGGTGTCAATGATGATGACCGTGATGATAATGACCATGATGATGATCATGCTGATGGTGACGATGATGGTAATGTCAAAATGATTTAGTATATGCATAACCGTGCACGTGACTGTTCATTCATGCCTAGACTGTGTATGTGCATGTCCGAATAGTGAATAATAATTGTATCTGGCCTCGCTCAGTTTTAGCAACTCTGCCGTGCATCTGGAGAACTGATAACATTCACAACCCATTAAACTAAGGTCCTGACCATAGTTACCCACACACAATGACCCAAACAATATTCAAAGACATGCAGTACACAGTAGAGTTTGAACAATTCAGCATACGACATTTAAATGCTGCTTTAAGCCAAAATACTTCAAAACCAGCAAACGCACGCCGCGCATGTGTGTGTAGACATACAAACACACACACACACACACATACACAGTATATATATATATATATATATACACACACACACACACACATATATATATATATATATATATATATATATATATAGATATATATAGTATATATATATATATATATGTATATATATATATGTATATATATTTATGTATGTACAATATGTATATGTATAAATATGTATATATATATATATATATTATATGTTATGTGTGTGTGTGTGTGTGTGTGTGTGTGTGTGTGTGTGTGTGTGTGTGTGTGTGGTGTGTGTGTGTGTGTGTGTGTGTGTGTGTGTGTGTGTGCATATATATATACATAAGTATATATGAATATATATATACATATACATACATACACACACACACACACACACACACACACACACACACACACACACACACAACACACACACACACACACATATATATATATATACATATATATATATTATTTATTTATATAATATATATATTTATATATATATATATATATATATTATATATATATATGTGTGTGTGTGTGTGTGTGTGTGTGTGTGTGTGTGTGTGTGTGTGTGTGTGTGTGTGTGAACTGTCATACAATAGGAAGCGCTCAATCCACGTGGGTTTGTTTACATCGAACGGCATACCAACTGAAAAGTATTTTTTATTTTTAAGAGAATATAAACAAAATAATTTTCTCATTACATGTAGCTTACAACGACATATATTCACATCTGCGGAAATGTATATTAATGTCTGTTAATGCATGAAGCTGATTTTGACTTCCATGCAGTTAATCTCATAAGTTGGCAGCGAAGACTATGTAGTTTTTGGTTGGTTGCAGCGATGTTTTTAAAGGACACTGTAGTGGTAAAGGTCGCTTCTTCAAGCATAACAGTCTGTTAAAGAACTGGTCGAGACACCGTAGAGAGAACATTAACGTGAGCGGATAGAACGACCAATCCTAACGTTTTACAGAACTCAAGTGAAGAGAAAGCTTATGATCTCGAGCTTTGATCTAGACTCAGGTGATGAACCTGGAGAGAGAAATGTAATGAATTACGAACACCAGAAAAACAGCAAACGGAGAGGTAGTGACAGTGAAGATTACCCATACTCCAAACAAGCACGAAACGAAGAAACCGACAGACAATCCACGGAACATCGTACACAAGCATCAGTAACCCAAGGTACCCCTCAAGAAAATGTTGTTCTTATCCAGTTAACAAATCAATCAATCACCTCAAGTTTCAATCACCCGATCAGATTAACAGATTGATGGCCGTTTGAAAATAAAAGATTACCGATTGATTTAACTGTCATTCATGTTTTTAAAGGAAGCGCTCAATCCACGCGGGTTTGTTTACATCGTGCGGCATACCAACTGAAAAAAAATGTATTTTACATAAGAATTAATACTAACATAAAATCTTTTCCTCTTTACATGCAGCCTACAATGCTATATCTTTACATCTGTAGGAAATGTAGATTAATGTTTCAGTAGGAAACTTATTTCTATTTTAATGCTGGCAATCGCATAGGTTGGCAGCAGCGATGTTTTTAAAGGACACGTCTGTAGTGCGAAACATCGGTTGTTGAACTAATTTCAGTCTGTCATGAAGTAACGAAAGAGATTAAGACCTCGATGAGTAACCCAAAGCCCACAGAATTCAGGATTAGGTCACTTCCATTCCCAAAACTCGTCCATTTCGCGCAGGTTGAGGCTAAATAAAGCCTTCAGTTCCCTTCAGTAGCTCAGCGCCTGCCCCCATCACCACCTGAGTCCTCGCCATCAGGGCGCTCGATTCACGCAATGGCAGGGGAATGTTCAGTGGCGGGATGCAAAGGGCGTGACAATTTACTCACATTTCCGGAAGAGGAGACTGAGAAGAGAGTGTGGCGTGACTTTTGCAAGAGTGAGACTGTGAATGTTGAGACTGCCCGAATTTGTGGCAAGCATTTTAAAGATACAGACTATGAAAGTGTCACATCTTCGAGAAAATTAAAGACTGGGAGTCTACCAACACAACATCCATCTGGAATTAAGAGTAAGGAGCATCTGTTTTAGGTAATTTTTTCTAATACTTCTGCATAATGGGTCATGATGTTTTTGGTATCGTTGGATTCCTCTCATTGTCTAGTTTCCAAATATATATAAATCATTGCGCAGAAACCCTCGAATCCCCCCACATTCTTGTAAATGATATGCACAGAATCAGTCACTATATAATCTAATGCTGTTCCCCCTTTGACCTCCCCATGGGGGGCTGCCGCCCCCCAACCCTGCCCAGGAAAACAGGGTATCCTCCACATATTCATAGCAGACGTGAGCATATGACCGCAATGTGGGCGCGGTGTTGCCGAGTCTGTCCAACGCTTTCTCCTGCTGTGAATATGTGGAGGATTCTTTGAGAGGAATCCATCGATACGGCAATTGTTGTGATCCGTTATGCAGATGTATTAGAAAAAGATTACCCTGTTTTACACCTTGAAAGACTGAATTAATCTTAATCATTGTGATGTGTGTGAACGTATTAATATATATTTTGGTAATTTTTTTAGAATAGTTCTGCATAACTGATTGCAATAATTTTGGTATCAAAGACCTCCTCTTACTCTTTACTATCCAATTATATAGAAAAATTGCATGGAACCCTCCCAACCCCCACATTCTTGGCCATGGTAGCATGGTAGGGCATGAAAGGTACTAGGGAAATTGTGGTGCAATATTTAAATAGTATACACCAAATTTTTTTCTAATGCATTGCTAACTGCATCCCTTCGATGGAGCTGCTGCCCCTCAACTCCCACCCAGAAAAAGAATAAAGAATACTCTAAATATTCATGTCAGGAGAGAGTATCAGATGTACTTGCCATCAGGTACTCCCGCATGTTGGTCATGTGCTCTCTCCTGCTGTGAATGCATGGAAGATTCTTTGTGTTTCATAGCTAGGGTTGGGGGACTGTGGGGAGCACAGCCCTCTGTATTAGACAATATAGTGACTGATTTTATGTATATTTCTATTTTACACAGCAATTTGTCTGGTCCTCCCCCTCTATTAGGACCTAGATTGTTGTTAATGGGTGGTGGGGGGGGATTCTGTGCAATATTTTCTATATATTTGCATAGTAGAGAGAGAGAAATCCATCGATACCAAAATCGTTGTGATCTGTTTGGCAGAACTAGTCTATAAAATTACCTATATTTCTTAGTATTGCCCAATGGTCCTACTTTTTAATTTACCACATTTCGTGAGCAATAATTGCTGTCAATTTTTTAGTACACCCAATACCCTAATCTCAATTATTGTGCTTTATATTGATAGAACACATCAATCAGTAAATAATCAGAACACCTTTGTTCAACTGATCTCAATGAGAGTAGTATCAATGGATTCCTCTCATTCTCAACTCCCCATATATGTAGAAATAATACCATGGAACACCTCCCCCACATACCCACATTCTTGGCCTTGATAGCAGCGGAGGGGCCAGACTGGAAGCTTTACATGCACAGAGAATTGGTCAATATACTGTCAAATGCTCTTTGCAACCCCCTCCTCCTCTGCATTAGACAGAATAGTGACTTGCGCTGTGTATAATATTATTACAGTGACATATTTTGCGTCTATTATTCATATTTACCCCACAATTTCCCTGGTACCTGTCATGCCCTTCCTTGCTAATGGGACCTAGAATGTGGTGTTTTGGGCTGGTTCAATGGGAAGTGCACTGCATATATGGATAGTAAAAGCTTAGAAGAATCCATCAATACCACTATCTTTGTGATTGGCCCTTGCAACCAGAACCGTTTAAAATGCAAAGTTATTCTAAACAATTGCCCATACAGGTGGTCCCCTACTTGCGAACTTCTGAGTTAAGAACTTCAGTACATACGAACAAAGGAGCGAGTGAGAGTAATGCACTTAGTAAACAATAGCTCTCTCACTGTACCCACACAGTCTCATTCAAACATGTGTTGTGCGCTCTCCAGAAAACTTTGTGATTTTGTGATTGTTTTGCAAAGTTTTTGCCCTTATTAAGCATTCTAACATGTTGGGTGTTAAGTGCAAAAGCAGTGGTGATGCGGCTGGTAGTGCTAAGAAACGGCAGGCCATCACGATGGAAACAAAAGTGGACATCATAAAAAGAGTGGAGCGCGGTGAGAAGATGGCAGATGTTGCTCGTTCGTACCAGATGAATCGTTCTACCATCGGTACAATACTCAAGAACAAGGATAAGATCATGGAACATGTGAAAAGTTCAGTCCCTATGCAATCTACTATTATTAGTAAGAAACGTGGAAAAGTGATAGAAGAACTTGAAAAACTTCTGAGCATTTGGATGGAGGATTGTCATCAGAAGAGCAAACCGCTTAGCCTAATGCTTATTCAAGAGAAGGCTTTAAGTCTTTTTGAAGACTTGAAGACGAAATATGGGGAGGAAGCAGCGGATGTGACTTTTACTGCAAGCCATGGATGGTTTAACCGCTTCAAGGCACGTTATAACCTCCATAATGTAGAGGTGGCTGCAGAGGCAACAAGCGCAGATACGGTAGCAGCCCAGGAGTTTCCTACCACACTTAAGGAAATCATCAAAGAAGGCGAGTTTTCACCTTATCAAAGTAAGATTAAAGATCTTACAGTAATTTAGTACTTATTATAAATTTTATTTTATGTACTGTATTTGAAGGTTGTTCGAAGCACATTAAAAACCATCGAAAACTACTGTATTGTTTATACCGGCACGTCCGAAAGTAGAGCTGGTTGTACAGTAAGCAAAACATACCGTACACCGTACTACGGACATAAGAACAAATGTACTTACGAACAGCCTACTGGAACAGAACCTGTTTGTAACTTGGGGACCACCTGTATATCTAATAATTTTCATCATAAAAATTTGGCGCAAG
>NW_020869620.1:25000-40000 GCF_003789085.1 Penaeus vannamei | reverse complement strand
TTTATTTAAACACCAGTTTAATAAATACTGGCGCCAGGCATCAAGGAAAAGGGATTACTTTATGAAAAAACGCAAAATTTGGCTTGATGGAGAGCTAAAATTAGAGAAAGAAACGGCACATTCAACGGAGACCAGTGACACCATTTTCTGAAGTTAGTGACAGGTCTAAAAGGCGAAGAACGGAAGAGATACGCTCTAATTATGCAGGTGAAGAGCTAGCGTTTGGAAGCCAAATGAATTTCCTCAAAGTTGGTAAGCTTGATGCCTCCGAAATAAGTCAGAAGATTCTCGCAACACCCACTCGTCCATCCAAAATAAATGCCCAGATAAAGACACCAAATCATATTAGATTTACGCCTGCACAGGCCTAGCGATGATGGTAAACCCAGTTTATCCAAACATATATATATATATATATATATATAATATATATATATATATATATATATATATATATATCATCAGAAATGCCACAAGAATAATTGCAACATGTATCCTTCCTACACAAAACTTCTAAAAGAGAAAGAAATATGCTATCCAGATGATTTATATGTTGATGATTACAAAGCAACAATTCTACTACAGGCTCTCTTAGACCACACCACTAAGAGGCTATTAGTACCCTTGCAGTCTGCAATTGATATAATTGAAAGTAGAGATTGAGAGGAACGCTGCATTTGAGCTGTGGTAATGTGGATTTGATGGCAGTGGATGCATTCAGTGTATATGAGGTATGATGACATGATACCGTAATATAAATGAAGAAAATATATTTTCAGTTTTTATATGTCCATTACGACTATTGCTTGCAAATTCCCATACACTGTTGTGGAACAACCCAGCTCTTCCCCACTTTAGACCCCTAAGATTAAAAAAAAAAAAGAAACAGCAGTCTTGATAAGATCAGAATGGGAGACAGTCAGAACAGAAATAGAAAATTGCAAAATGAAAAAAAATTCATTCATGCGGTCATGAAGTTAAACATAAAATAATTGCTACATGTGCAGCCCACCAACAAAACCAAGTATGGATGACCTAAATTCCATTAGAGCCAAAGAAATTCACGGAGAGGCACTTTCATATGGCATATCTCCCCTCCATCTCATCATCAACACCATGGAGTGTGTATTGCACATTGGCAACAGATTGAAAACAAAAACCTGGGCTGGGAAAATAAAATAAAAGGATCTTGGCTAAAGAGAAAAAAAGGATACAGAGAGATGGAACAGCAGCTAGACTTAAGTGTCAATAGGCTAAGCCAAGGAGCTAGAAACATTAACTGGAAAAAAAGCAAGGCAGTTTTTTTTTTTAAGTACCTGACACTATCTCAGATTACAGGGGTAAACAGAGATTTGATTTCACGTCTCGGGTTCCTCCTCACAGCTCCCAACTGCGGCTTTGACATTAACTCAGAAAAGTATAAGAGCTATGCTATGTCAACAACAGAACTGTACATTTCTTAGTATCCGTGGTACTACATGCCTCTCGGTACACAAAATGCTTCTGCATGGTGTAGATGTTATTCAAGAATTCCGTGTGCTGGTAGGGCATTCATCAGAAGCGATGGAAGGAAAACATAAAGAACTGAGGAATGTGTGTGAACATCGTACCTGTAAAACATCAAGGATGAGATTAAATAAGGACCTAATCTATTGGTTACTAGTGACATCGGACCCAGTTGTGTCAAGCAGTCGCCCAATGCATCAAAATAAAAGACAATAGGTCAATCCAGTTGTCCAACTCCTACGAGAGCCAGATATATGTGACAGTAATAGTGAAAGTGATGATGATGTATAAAGTTATGGTAATATGTGTGACAGTATGCTGTTGTATATGTCAGTTATTGTAATTTTTTATGTTATCATTTGTGTGTAATTTTGAATACATTAACTGCTAATGTAAGAGCTATAAGTTCGTGTTATATATAGGTTATTATGTAATTCCTTATATTGAAATTCAAAGGGCCAATAGATATAAATAGTAATTATATGAATTTATTCATATTACGGACTGATCGTTCTTTGTTTTTCTTTTCCTTCATTGAATGTGAGTATGCACTATAGAGAATCCCAAATCATGCTGTTGATAAAATCTATGGTAAAAATGTAGATGTTCAAACAATATGTGAATGTCCCGTAGACTTTTGGCCATGAATTCAAGTAAAAAGGCCAGTGTGCGTCCCTGAAACGTGTACACAAATCTTGCGAACTCGTGCCTGTTATCGAGGTTTAGACCAAAGATTAGCAGGGTGGGAGGAAACAAGCCTAAGAAAATCCGGAAATAGCTTGTTAGGCGGTAATTTAAGTCTACGGAAGACCCAGTCCGCTTTTCAGTGCGGAGAGAAGGACCGCAGCAGCAGATTATACTGTGGAAAATACCGAATTTCGTATTAAAAAAAAATCCTCGTACAATTTGTGATCACTTGGAGAATAGATTAAGGTAATTAAAAAAAGGTTGTTGTAGGAGTTGATATAAAATTAAATTGTAAAATAATTTTTACACATGTACCACACCGCAACGTTCTGGTATAAGATATTCAAATACCACGTAAAGTTTCTCCACTTTCTTGTTCTTATTGAATGATGTTCAATCCTGCATCCTTTCCCTATGGAATATAAGAACAATGTTATCCACTTTTGGGTATAAGTACATTGATGTACTGAAGAAGAAAAAAATGGTTCTTCCGTAGATACCTCCCAGACGCGCCTTCAGAGATGCCTGGCTGGAAGACATCAACTTCAAGGGTTGGTTGAAGAAGGTGGACGGCAATCACCAGAAAGCGTTTTGCGAAGCTTGTAAGTATCAAATCAGCGCCGAGATCTCCGCCATCAAGAGGCACAAAAAATCCCGTATTCACTGCACTAATATGGTTCCATTTTATGCTTCTCTAACATCCTCGAGTACAAATTCCTCGGCAGTTTGTAAATTTGACTTGACGACGAGGGCAGAAATTAAATTTTTTTCGTACTTCGAAGAGCATAAGATACCACTAAGAAATTTTGAGCATTTTAAAAATATACTGAAAGAAGCTGTGCCAGATTCCAAAATTATACAAAGCATGGCACTTAAAAACAAAAAACAAAGGCAACTTCAGTCACCAAGATAATGGCAAACTCTTTTGCGAAAATGTAATGAAAGATCTGTTAAATAGTTGATTCTCTCTGATTATTTACAAGACAGCTGATGCATGCACATAAAAAGCATGCTATAGTATGTAAATATTTCGATAAAGATACACAAAAGTAAAACAGCCAAGCTCATAGGTCAAATAGAAGATTAGAACAAGGAAGGAGATAATTGTGAATCAACTTGATAGGGAAAGGAGACATTTACTCGACACTGACATTCCACCAAGACTCAAAAACGTCAACCACATTGAAGAGCTTTCCAAAAGTCATTTTGAAACTGATGCGCGGGAAAGATGTTCCAATCTCTAGAATTAGCTATGCCATTTTTTATTATTGATGTTCTTGCCCATGGGGTCGAGAGATGCTCTTTTCTAAAGCAGGATGAATTAAAACTAAAGGATAGATGACACCATACAGCATCTATCTAGGGATGTGAGGAAAAGGAACGTTTTAGCTGAAGACTGAAAGATAGCGCAGACTGTCCAGGAGTGAAACTATGTTTTCAAATACAGAATAACTCTTATTGTCATATACTAATGTACATTATACAAATTTTAAGCATGCTGTTTGCCATTACTTGTTTGATTTATAATAAAAACACTTTTGTATATATAAAATAAATTTATATTTGTTAAGTATGTTTTATTTCTGCAAATTTCCTTTAACCCTACTACTCGATTTCCCTACACGAAACAGGTAATTGGAAAATTATAGTTATTCACCTCTATTGATAAGCATTTAATGTTATACTCTTGTGTGTAGGAAGATGGGCATAAAAATGATGTTAATAACAATGAAGGAAATATAATGCAAGTCACTTACCCCCCAATCCCTTGCTCGTCATGGGGGGGAGAGATGGAGACTGATGCCCAGCGTCAGGCATCTCCCCTACTTTGGGCCTCAACCTTCGGCTCCACTCATGCAAACGGTCTTATCTTTCTTTCCCTTTTCCTTATCTTCCCTAACCCCTTCACCTGTCCTATTCTTAGGGTGCACGAGAAAGTTACCGGCGCGTTGGTTTCCAGCGCGTGTCGGCGCCGGAGACTAGCACGATAAGGTGTTCACAAAGGACGCGGGTAACCAGTTCCGACCCGCTAGGTGAGCGACATGGACAGGGCCAGTATCTGTCAGGTATGAAGATGAAGAGGCTCACACACTTTCCTCCGTAGCCAAGGGGTGCTCCATGGTATCTATTTGGTATTCTACTTGTGATTCTGGTAATGAGGCTACAACAGTATCACTGGTTAGTTCACCGAATAAATTCCCAGTTAAATCTCTTGCTTTCACAACGTCTTTCGGGAAATGCAGTAACTTGAAATACACTTTTGTGGGAGTATCACCTGCGGCATCACCTGATCGAGCTGGTGGAATTTTTCCCAAGCTCAACGGCAAATGGTCTCTAAGATATTTCCTTCTTTTTTAACCAGTCTCTGAAAGGACAAAAGATTTGGGAAGCGGAAAAAAGACGATAATGATACGTATTATTCAAATATGCTTACTGTGCATACATATCCTGGGCAGACATCCTTCAAGACTGTACTCTATGTGTACAGCACACACACATGCATGCGAACACTTTCAAACCGCACCAAGGCTAACAATGATCATATTATCACATGCATCATCGTTTATTGTAATTGCTTATTATATTTGCAGATATCTTGCCACAGGTCCGTCGTTCCGTGCCCTTGCATTTTCGTTTAGGTCTCTACAGCATCTGGAATTTTCCTAACTGTTTAGGCTCAGTTGATGGAAAACATATCCGTGTTCAGTGTCCCCAAAATTCAGGATCAATGTACTTTAACTTCAAAAAAAGTTGTTCTATTGACTTTCAAGCTGTATCAGATGCACACTACAAGTTCATTGCTGTTGACGTAGGAGCTATGGAAAGCAAAATGATGGTGGTACGCTCCAGGCCTCAGAGCTGTACAGGGTCTTGACAAAAAGAAAACTAGAAATTCTTCAACCTTCTTACCTACCAAATACAAATGTGTTTGTGGGGGATGAAGCCTTCCCCTCTTTTATCTTTCCTACTAAAACCTTATGGTGGATGTGATTTGGCTATTGAAGATACCACCTTCAACCAACGTTTATCCAAGTATAGGAAGACAGTTGAGTGCGCTTTTGGCATTTTATGTGGCAAATGGCGTTTACTGTCAAAGTGTGTGGAAACCAAAGTTGATTTGATTGATCACATAGTAAAATGTGTGTGTGTTCTGCATAACACAATCATAGATAAAGAGGGTGTTGAACATCACCTAACTGAGACTACCGGCTCATCTCGTATTGTCGGGGAATGATTCATATGCTTTAAATATTCGTTTCACTGACCTCTGTAACTTGGAACACTAATTTCGACGAAATATCTTTCTTTACTAAGCTGCAACTATTAAATCTCATACAGCGGACTACATTCACACACACACACACACCCACTAATAATAATAATTAAAAACAAAATACTACTACTACTACTAATGATGATAATAATAATGATACAGATAATAATAACAATAACAATACTAATTATAATAATCATCTGCTTACATTCACACTTCAATTCCTGGCTGATTTCAGCCCAAAGCCTATCCACCACATTCCTATTTTCGTGGTGCTTATTCCGTTTGTTTCACACTGACTGCCTTTCATAACCTTTGACTATCAGGAGCTCAACATCCATCCTGCTCTTCAATACCGTCCAGCCGCACGGGTTGAGCAGGCAAGAATGATCCGACCAAACAGGAAAGTGGGTTGAAACAGGCTGCCGGCGCCGACACGATTGAACCTGCTTCCGCTGTGCAAGTCTACTCTTGCTTATATGGTTTAATTCTAGGCGTGGGCAAACCTGCTTTCCCAGTGCACACACCTTAATACTCCCGAAAGTGCTTAATCAGTTAATATTTTGTAAGGAAGGAAATCTTACAGGGATTTTACCTTAATTAGGCCCTGAATTTACGTTGTTATTATATTTACCAAATAGAGAAGTGTTTGGTACCTGCTTTATTACTCTTAAAAATGTATTTTGAGGTACAAGATTGTACTTTTCTTTCTATGGAAAAACTGCCGAAATTTGGAACATCATTTTCTAATAAATTATGTGCTAGGAAAATGCAATTTCCTTATTACCTATGAAATACTATTGGTTATGAGCTTGATGGAAGAATACCACAAAAGCTTACGTCGAACGAGAATGCTAAGCTGTATATGTACCTCAATAACTGCTTGGGATGAGTGTTGTTCGCTGTGTTTCTACCGAGAGTGCCATTTTTGGGTCTTTCATTGCTGCGCATTAGTACATGTTTTTATTATTTTTAAAAATTTCATATATACATTTTACTTGAATATGTAATTTTTTTTATATAGAACAAAACGTATTTGGGACTCATATGACATACAAAGAACATTATCCAAAATGTTAGAAACAAAAACAAACTTAAGTAGGAGTTGGAGTTAAAGAATTGAACACATAGGGGTACGTTGATATTTTCGCAATATTTACATAGTTGTGATTTCGGTTAAATCATGTGCTAAGACCATAAGTTGTGGTCAGCTAATCATACGCAAACAACGATGTTAGAATTCACACTAACATTTCACCATTGTTCAAGAGCAGAAGTGGATTGTGAAACGAGCGCAAATCATTGCTCTGCGAGATGAAGGCCTATCCATTAGAGCCATTGCTGGTCGCATGGCCATATCGGCAACAACCGTCAACAAGTGGATCAAGCGGCATCAGGAAACCGGATTACTTACAAGTTTATGTAAGTGAAGCTGTTGCATAAACTTAAGAAAAAAAAATCTGAAATTTTGTCTTTGTTATGCATAACAGTTACTCATGTCAGCCTTCATACAGATAGAAAACCTCGACCTCGTGTGACCTCTCGGGAGCAGGACGAGGCCATCGTACGAGCAGTCGAAGCAAATCCGTATACGAACGCCACAAGGTTAAGGCAAATGCTTCAGTTAAACGTAAGCCCAGAGACAGTCCGGAGACGTTTACAGGAGAGTGGAGTGTACCAGCTGATCCCTGCTAGGAAGGAACGACAGGCACAAGAGCGCAACGCAGAAAGACAGTCCTGCATCTATGAGCATGTCAGAGAGAATCCGAAATTGAAAAGTTTCGCAGATGAAGAAAATGTTCAACAAGAATCACAGGGAAATACAATTATGGACAAATGATTTAAGGTATGTAAATTGAATAATATAAGATATGTAAATCGATTGATATAAGGTATGTAAATTGAATGGTATAAGGTATGTAAATCGAATGATTTTACAATTTAATAATAAGCATTTCATACTCGCCATTTTATAACCCACAGATATGAACATGAACAACAAGGCCGGTGTGGACATGTGATAGAGAAACGGGGTGGATGGAGTAGCTCTGGAATAAAATTGAATCTATTTAACTTTTTTTTATTTTTCCATTTTAAAGAAGATAAATGTCATTCCAAATATCTTTCACATGGTACTCGCAATTTACTGAATCCAGTGTTATATACTAAATAGTATTTGTCATTATACACTTGTATAATACCAAATATACACATTAAAAGGGAAAATCAGCGATGAGATTAGTCTTAAGAGATGCCTAACTCTATCGCCAGGATCTAGAAAATAACAAATGCATGAGATTTGAGGTAATAAAGTAGCATTTGTTGAAACACGAACATCGATCTGGGATATGCTTGAAAGACCTATCGGAAATTCCTGATAAAATTTTCTCTGCAAACCTTGACTTAATCTGAAGGAATCACTATTTGTGACTTGAGCGTGTTCTCTGAACCTCATGCAAGTCGACGTAAAGGAACCCCTTATGAATTATGTAATTTGTCATTTCTGCATTCTGAGTCACATAATCAGGTGAAAAAACCTTTTGAATTACATCTATAGTCAAAGTGAAATGTGATGCACATCCTACCATTTTCAATCATTATGGTTCACACACAAAAATAACGGAAAATCGTATATTTCTAATAAAATATCATAGAAACGTATAGTCTGTAGAGAGTAGATGGTGGGTAATTGAGCTGTTTTGCATTTTTTTGTAAATACTATCTTTGCTGAGAGTGAAGTCATATTTTTTGGCTAAATTTTACATACATGGCAGCACAAGCGTGGCCTGGACGATGAATCAATGGCAGTATTGCTGGAAAATCTTCCGTCGGATTGTGGAGACACAGACATTGAAGATGACACAGATGATGAGGCTCCAGGTTCTAGGGACCATATCAGTAATGATCCACTGTCTCGTGCTCAAGAGGAACGCTGCACTGTTATCATGGAGGTGATGAGATGGCACCTGATACTGATGTAGGGACCCGGATATGGATGGAAGGCCTTCAGCACCGGAAGATGACCCAACCTCAGAAGTAAATAACGAGAACAAAGAACGTTGCAGATGGAGGAAGAAATCACAATCAGTGAGAGGGAGTTTCGACCGGAGCAGATTGACACAGTCTCGGCAACAAACCCAGCTGATGCCTTTCTTCATTTTTTTGATGCTGAACTGGTTTACTAGTTTCAAACGAACTTGTACTGGACTCAGAAAGGAAAATCTGGAAATATTTTGATAGAGGAAATGTATGTCTTTTTTGGAATATAACATTATGGCTACCATCGTCTACCATCACTACGCCACTACTGGATGAATGGAGATTGGTGTCTGTGCTATTCGAGAGGCGATGGCCCGTGACAGATTTCAGTATATTCTTAGCAACATCCATGTGAATGACAATGCTAAATTAGACAGGAAAGACAAGATATATAAAGTGAGACCACTTGTTGAAGCTCTGAATGAAAGATTTAGAAACAGAAGAGCAGCTAGTCAGCATCTTAGTGTGGACGAGTCAATAATATGCTTCAAAGGCAATAGCTGCCTGAAACAATATATGCCTATCAAATGGGGTTATAAACTATGGTACCTAAGTGATAATGACGGTTACATCAGCAAGTTTGAGATTTACACAGGCAAAAAAGATGAAACGGAAAAGGCAAGCAAACAAAAACTTACCTTGGGTGGACATATTGTCCTCACAATGTCTGATCATCTCTGTGGAAAAAAACACACTCTTTTTTTGACAACTACTTCTCATCAGTCCCCCTAATGGAAATATTGCAAGGACAACGCATTCTGGCATGTGGCAATATTAGACCAAACAGAAGAGACTTTCCTACTCTAGCCAATGACAAGTCACTAAAGAGAGGAGACTTTGACTTTAGGTCCACCCCCAGTGGAATAACAGCATACAAATGGATGGACAGCAAAGCAGTGCACTTTATTTCCAACTACCATGGAACCGAGATGAGGATAGTGCAGAGGAAAGAAAATGATGGAATGAAGGTGGTCGTTACCTGTCCACAAGTCGCGAAAGCCTACAATGACTAAATGGGAAGTGTCGACAAGTATGACATGCTTCGACAAATGTATGGCGTCAACAGAAAAGGCAAAACCTGGTGGCACAGAATATTTTATTGGCTTGTTTGACATGGCTATTATTAATGCCTATGTCATATACAAGGAAAACAATGCAGAAAGTGCAACAGTGTGAGGCTTCCGCAGGGACTTAGCGCAAGGCCTCCTCACACTAGGAAAAAGCAACACCTCCCCGGGAGCTCCTAAGCGGCGCAAATTTGCTTATTCTCTGCCTGCCTCTGTCAGATTCAACAATGCTGGTGTCCATTGGCCTCACTTGACTGAAAAGAAGGGAAGGTGCGAGGTGTGCTCCAAAAAGGGTGTTGAGTCCAGGCCGTGCTCAGTCTGCAGTCACTGTGGCATTCATCTATGCTGCAATGCCTCCAAGAATTGTTTCAGGGACTTTCATCTACAAGAGGATATCATTTATATAGTACTTCATAAAATCTGGTAATGTAATTGAGTATTATGGTGTTAGCCATATGATTATCAAGGACAGGGAAGGTTGTCAAGCTTGCAAAAATATATATATATACATATGGATGCTGCTATAAGGTGGATTTATTTTATTTTCCACATGAATAATGTTATTTCTACAAATATATTTTGTTTGTTTTGTTTTAGTGGAGTATTATGTTGAAGCTAATTGCTGATATTTACACTGATTTTATATGTATAATGCTAATTGCTGAAATTTACACGGATTTCTTATGTATAATGCATTATTACATGTCATATATATTATATATATATATATATATATATATATATTATATATATAGATATCATGAAAAATTTCTACTATGCCAGATTAATATGTCTCTACATGTAGGTTTTGAGAAAATAACCATTTTTTAAATTTCTTTTTTCATGCTTTTTTTTTTTTTTTTTTTTAATCATTGTCATTGAAATGCTCAAAAATGCCTGACGGAATCCAAAGATCCCATAGCTATTAAAGCTACCATGATACATTTTCGTCTTAACTTACCTAAGCTGTGTATATGCTATCAGTAGGTGAGAGTTACTAGCATATTAAAACGCAAAATATACTAACTTCATAGTTCGGGGCTAAAATAAACCAGCAACTGAAGATAAAGGCGAATCTTTGGTCAAAGATTTATTTGAAATTGATGTCAATTCCAGAGTTGACAGTTACATCAGTTCTGTTGCTCTAGTTAAAGGAAAACACTACTGTAAGATATATTTACATTCCTATTAATTTGAATTCCTACTATTATAACATTTTCTGTACGACCTAATATATCCTATTTTATTTAAGTCCACTGTAGCAAGGCTAAAAAAAAAAAAAAAAAAAAAAAAAAAAAATGAAGTGTTTCCCAGTACAACCTGTTCTACCACCTATTATGGCCTGCGCAACAACGTTTTTCAAGGCCTGTTGACATGAGATAAAACGGTACACTGCTTCCAAACTTTTCCACATTTTCAATGGCAAATAGTTGTCAGTGGATACATTTGCGAAATAAAAGCCAATCACGGTCTGCATTACAAACGTGTGCGTATGTGTGTGTGTTCATTAATGTTATGATCTCACACGCACGCACACGCACACACACACACACACCACACACACACACACACACACACACACACACACACACACACACACACACACACACACACACACACACACACACATACACACAACCTTCGCTGACCTCTTAAAGGTCCGATGGCAACCCAGGCTAGCTTAGGTTATTATTTAAGTGCAGGCGGACAAACGAGTGAAACAAGCGTGGCGTGGGTGACCCCCGCAGACATCACGGTGTGTGCACGGACCGCATCAAGTATGTATGCAGTATGCTATATACACAGACAAACAACAAACACACACGCACACAAACAAACAAACAAAACACACAAAACAAACACACTCATATAATATATATATATATATATATATATAATATTTATTTATTTATTTATTTATTTATGTATATTCCGTTGAGACCCAAATTTATCCTGATAATGCAACTTCTCTAGCGATTTTTGAACTTTCCGGGCCAGGAAGAGGAACTTGCCGCTCTTCATAGTGACGTCAGCGATGATAGGTTTAGAAAAATCTCCGAAGCCAACACAGCTGGCAGGAGCACAACACATATGCCGTGGAAACTGAGATCCTCAAGCTCTGGTAAATATGTTTTTCTTCGTATAGTTTGTGTTGAAGTTTTACTTGAAGTGTTTAAATGATGGTGTAAAATGATAAAAAAAAAAACAAGCAAAATAAAAGTGCGGGACTTGTCCGACTGGAATTCCGCCTACTTTTTTATTTTGTTAAAGACTTCGATATTTGTTGCTTATTGACGGCAATTCTAATGCTGATATGATAATTAAATTGTGTAATTAAAGTAATTAAAGTGCATGTTTCCGACAATATTGCCAAAGTTTGTTATCTATCATAGGGAAAAATAGATGCTGAATGCCATTTACCTTTACACCGACCATCCCTGTGACGCTCAGGTGTGAAAGGGTTAACTATGCCATTTAATAAAAAAAAAAAATTACTTTTGCAGGTGACAAACCATCAGCTGTCAGGAAGCATGATGACCCCACAAGTACATCCCAAGAGGCTGGTGATTCAACCTCCTCACCTGGTGGGATATCGCGCATGTTCCATTGTTTCAAATACCTGCCTTGAATTTGTGCCACTAATACTGTTATATGATGGTAACCTTATTTGAGGAACTTAAACCAACTAGCGATGCAAGTTGTCTTAAATATAATCCTTTTGTAGGTGGTGCACCTTCATCAAGAAGCTACAGTAGTGGGCCAGGCTCATCTACATCTCGACAAGCTGGTGCTGCAGGTAGAAGAGGTGAGGCATTACATTTTATAATGTATCAGTATAATCATATTTATATCACTCTACTTAATGCTATCATTTTCCAACGTTTTATAATGTATCAGTATGAATATATTTCTATCATTCTCCTTAATGCTATCATTTTCCAATCCTTTTCAAGACAAAACACAAGACACTGTTACTACTTTACCCTAATCAGCTTACTAGAACAGAACGCTTGTCTCATAGCATATCTGCACTATTATATTGGTACAGGGAGTAACTGCTCCCATACAGGAGGTGGTAAATCACAATGCATAAGTACTTCATTGCAATGATTTTGAGGTTTTCACTCTGAGACTGTTGCAGTCTTACTTGATTGATCTATGTGTATATTAACACATCACTTGTAGAAACAGTGGATTAGAGCAGTCAGTAAGTAGGATGAGAATGGTACTATCTTGTTTTTCGTGGGATAAAATACATAATGCAGATGTTTCAGACCTTATTTTCCAATGGGAAACATATGTATTGAACGCATTATTTACAGGCTGTCAGACTCAGTCTTTTCTGGATCTCCTTGACGAAAGTGACTTCAGTGAGAGTGACGATGACTGGCTACCCGAGGCAGTGACGTCAGCTGGGAGACTAATTGGAGTTGAAGAAGCTGTCACTTCTTCGGATTCGGATTCTGAAGAGGATCTCCAGGAGACATCTGTATCTTCTGCTAGGGAGCCAAGAAGATTGTTTTACCTACGAAATAAATCTTTCGTAGACCATGCTCCTCAGAATGCAGCAGAAAATTTGGGATCTTGTAACCTGTTGAAGCCAATTGAGTATTTCCTGTCTTATGTTAGTGAAGATTTTTTGGAAGATATTGCAATGTATACAAATATGAAATCAACTGAAACCACAGGAACATGCATCAACACAAACAGCAAAGAAATTGCCGCTTTCATAGGAATGACATTTGCTATGTCAATCATAAAGATGCCAAGGATTAGAATGTATTGGCAGTCAAAAACTAGGATCCCTTGGATTGCTGATAAGATGACAAGAGACAGATTTTTCCGTCTCAGACATTCACTAAAGGTTATTGATGATAACACTGTATTGGAAGACGAAAGAAAAGTTGACAGGTTGTGGAAAGTAAGACCTTTGTTGGAAGCAGTGCGGACTCGTTGCAGCAAGTTGCCAAGGCCACCTAAGGTCAGTATAGATGAGAGCATGATTCCTTTTCGAGGTAGGATCAGCATCAGACATGTCCCAGGCAAACCTTTCCCAGACGGGTTAAAAATGTTTGTGCTAGCTTCCCCAAGTGGAATGATACTAGATTTTGAAATTTTCCAAACTAAAAAAGCATTGCTATCCATTGTTGAAAATTTGAATGTTAAACCTAACAGAACCATCACAACTGGTGAAGCAGCAGTATTAAGGTTTGTCCGCAGTGTGGATGCTGGCACAAGTATCTTTTTCGATAGATATTTTACAAGCTCCAACTTGCTGTGTGATCTGTATGACAGAGGACTTCGAGGAACAGGCATTATTAAGAAAAACATGGTACCCAAAGAGGCTAAGCAGAAATTGAAGACTGAGGCAGCCTTGCGCAAAGAGGGCAGAGGTGCATCCGATTGCCAAGTCAGAAATGATAACAAGGTGGCTGTGACTGCTTGGTATGACAAAAAGTTGGTACTAATGGCTTCCAATGAGTTCTCTATTGATGATGAAGATATATGCCAGCGGTGGTCCAAAGTTACCAATGCTCGTGTTGATGTGAAGAGGCCCCGTGTGGTAAGGGAGTACAACAGGGCCATGGGGGGTGTGGATGTTCATGACCAACTAGTCAGCTATTACAGAAGCCCCAATCGCACCAAGAAGTGGACTGTTAGGGTGGTATTGCATTTACTTGATGCTGTAACTGTCAACTGTTGGCTGGAATACAGAAAGGATATGGAGTCAAAATCCAAACAGTACCTAGACTTTAAACTAATCTTGGCAGACCAGTTAATGTCAGGTGATTTCCTTGACCATGCCACTGACAGTCAGAGTATTTCTGATGCAAGTCCCGTTTCAGTAGACTTTACTGATTCGGAGACTGAACCTCCTCCAAAGGCAGCTAAACAGGGCTTGACTCCTCTGCCAAACAGGGCTGAAAGAAAGAAAGGTGCATCTCATCTCCCTATAATCATTGATGATAAGAACTCTTTCCGCAGATGTCGCAGAGAAGGATGTAAGAACAGGACAAGAACATTTTGCTCTCGGTGTAAGGTGTTTCTCTGCAACTATGCAAAGAGAAACTGCTTCTATGAGTTTCATGTTTAAGTGATATATTTGATTTCTGTTTTTTTTTTTTCTTTCTTTCTTTTTTTTTTTTAGTATGGTGCATACATGTTCCTTATCAAAACAATCATTTTGCATAGGATTATTCTATAGAAGTGATATTTTACTTTTCGTTAGTCTTGTACCAGAGAATAATCTCATGAAAGATTTATTTTTCTATAGAGATGGAAACTACAGCAGTGATAGTAGGCATACTATCTTGCTGATAAGTCAATGAATCTATTTTTATAGATATTACAGGAAAAGATACGTTTTTTTTTCAAAGTATTTTTAAACTATTTTATAGAAGAATTTATTAACTTGCCTCAATGAAG
>NW_020869620.1:10000-17500 GCF_003789085.1 Penaeus vannamei | reverse complement strand
GAGGGGGAAGGAGGGAAAAAGGGAGGGAGAGGGAGAGGGAGGGGAAGAGGGAAGGAGAGGGAGAGGGAAGGAGAGGGAGAGAGAGAGAGAGTCTCGGTCTACGGGATCATGGTTCTGCGATAATCGCTTTCTGCCTCATCTTCTACCTGGAGTTGCGGAGAGGACCATGAGGTGAGAGAGAGAAAGGAGAGAGAGAGAGAGGAGGGGAGGGAGAGAGGGGGAGAGGGAGGAGAGAGAGGGAGGGAGGAGGAGAGGAGGAGAGGAAGAGGGAAGGAGAGGGAGAGGGAAGGGAGGGAGAGAGAGAGAGAAGTCTCGGTCTAACGGCATCATGGTTCTGCCGATAATCGCTTTCTGCCTCATCTTCTACTGGAGTTTGCGGAGAGGACATGAGGTGAGAGAGAGAAAGGAGAGAGGAGAAGAGGGGGAGAGGAGGGAAAGGGAGGGAGGGAGGAGGGAAAGAGGGGGAGGGAGGGAAGAGGGGGAGAGGGAGAGAGGGAGGGAGGGGAGAGGGAGGGGGAGGGGAGGGAGAGGGGAGAGGGAAGAGGGAAGGAGAGGAAGAGGGAAGGAGAGAGAGAGAGAGAGAGGAGAGGAGAGAGAGAGAGAGAGAGAGAGAGAGAGAGAGAGAGGAGAGAGAGAGAGGAGAGAGACAGAGAGAGAGACAGAGACAGAGAGAGAAAAGAAAGGGATATACATACATACATACACACACACACCACACACACACACACATATATATATATAATATAGATATATATATATATATATATATATATATATATATATATATATATGACTGATCCGGTTTAACGTCACGAACTCCATGACAAACTTTCTTTCGAAGACTTTGGCTCAGGCAGGTGGCGCGTGGATGTCCTTCGTCTTAATCTCAGGATTCGGACACGGGCTAGCTGGGGAACCGGTCCGAATGGGTGTGAGTGTGTGTGTGTGTGTGTTGAGATGTGTGGGCGGGTGTGTGCGGGTGTGAGGGCGTATATCTATATATAATGCATCGTGGAATATTGTGTATGTGCATATTTATGATTTTCAAAGTTTTTTATGGCTATTTTTTTCCTTATATTGTTACATATACGTTTTGTAGATATTTCCTCTCTCTAATCCAAGTTTTTTTTTTTCTTCAGCAACGTAAGTCTCCAGATAAGAAGATGGCGATGAAAAAGACTTTGGTGATATACTTCAAGGAATTAACTCAATACTGTGATTCATTATATTTTCCACTTTGTTTTTCCTCTTTGATTTTCCTCTAATTCCATCGTTATTTCTATTCTTGTTTGGATTATTTTATTGTTTACTTTGATTTGTTATCATGAATAATTTTTCTTCAGTTAAAAAAAATCTTTAATTGTATAGGCCTATATAGGCAAGGAATGTAAGGTTAATAAATGTGAATATATTTTTACTGCATGCAAATTTGTCCTTTGTTGATCGTAACATAGTAGTGTATTGAGATAAGATGTATTTCCTGTTAACACGTTATCACATAGAAAAAACAACAACAATACATTATAGATAAAATGCGAAGGGATTAAAGAACAAGATATCTGAAAAATACTCAGTTTTATTTCAGAACATTCATAAAGCTCCTCCATTACAACTATTTGTTCAACGTAACACTTAATACAAACTTTACTCTACCGAAGAACCAAGCATGAGTGTTCAGTAAGGTCTATTTTCCCCTTTTCTTAATATACAGATGTAGCCCTTACCGAGACAACAATCAAGGGTCATACTTGCTTTACAAATTTCGGGTTCGAAGAATTATACAAGCCAAGTAAAACAAATTAATTGTTTGCTTTTTTCAGCAAGTAAAAATTCACCTTGTACTCTGTTTATGACTTTTTTTTTTGTCCATGTTTAAGGATAATGTTCAATTCGATTTTTTGGTGTTTTAATTTAGTATAGACATTTCTGTTCCACGATACATACGTTTAAAAAACAAACAAATAAATAAATAAAATGCGTTTATCTGTGTAAATCACAGTGTAAACCCAAACTCACCGATATGTAAAATCTAATATCTATCCGGAAAAAATCCCCCTAAATTTCCACATCAATATTGATAACAAAAGTCTTATTGTCTGGAAATCACACAGTGATAACACAATAAAACCAGTTACTCTTAACGTCATACATCTGGCATCTTATTCCCGAAGAAGTGTAAACAAACGCCATTTTTTTTTCTTCGTCACTTAAAAAGACAACCATCATAAAACAGCGAAATATGACTACAACTTTTTAATTTTTTTATTATTTCCTGACCATTCTACCTCGCTATCTAATATATTAAATTTGTTTCCCTAAAAAGCCTATTATATGTCTGTAAACCTAAAAGGACCTGCGTATCTAGAAGGTGAGAGAATCCACACCCAGCGCGGAGTTCACCCTGAAAAATGTCTATACACCCAAAATAAACAACCTTAAATGTATTTCACATGGTTGCTTAGTTTCTGACAACATTGACTGGTAGCGAAAGAGTTCAGTAGTCTTTCCATGGTCGCGTCAACGTTTTTCTATAACATCTGCTTTTCACCTGAAGAACTTTTAGCACACTATATGAAAAAAAAACTATTACACTGATACATGCAAATTTGAATACAAAGACTTAAAAAAAACATTGCATTTCACAGTGCATGATTGTCAAGATAATGATAATAATCATAATGATAATAATAGTAATAATAGCATTAATGATTATAAAGATAAAGATTAAAACGGATAATCATAATAATGATATTGATAATAATAATAATAATGATAATGCTGATAATAATAATTAGAACACTGATATTGATAATAATAGTAATAGTAACTATAATGATAATTATAATGATAAAAATGACAAAGCTAATAACAATAACAATGAAAAATTATAATAATAATAATAATAATAATAATAATAATAATAATAATAATAAAAATGATAATAATAATAATAACAATGGCTGAATAATATGGGTACACTTTTACACAAAAGGTTTCCTCCAACCACATGATGTTGAAGAGTAAAATTTCACCTTAAAAAGAATTCTTAAAATAGCTGCTCTATTTTTTCTTCTTGTTTTTATTATTCATTTTTGGCTCAAAGTCCTCTCTTAATATTAACACTTAAGTAACAGTAAACACGGGACGTCATAACATATATTAATTCTCAAGCACACTCAAAAATCAAAATGAAAATAAAAGATAAGAGTTTCGTAAAGAGACCAGGGCGAATGAAGAAAGTTAAGAAATAAAGAAATCGAAATATGGCCGTTATTTTCCCGCCATCTCGTCTTTTTTTTCATATGTTTTTGTTTTTACGAACTTTCCACGGCGTCACAAAGTCGCGCTCCACCTTTCTATTTACACATACATTCTTTTATTATTTCTCTCTTTTATAAAAGGTATGAACGTCATTCATATTCAACATTCTCTTTGTTTTACTATCTCTCTCTCGCTCTCATTTCTTAAAGCGTTTTGATAACTATTAACAAACACTGATATTGCTGATAGCTCTAAAAAGAGTATGGGTAATAGTCGTTTAAATGCTGTATTTGGCACCGTCAGTTCATTACAAGACAGTAAAAAATATAGAGTTCATATTCATCATAAGTATTTACACAGGAAGTACAAGATTACCTTAAGAACTAGAACTTGACCTTAACTTGAAGCGGTCCTCTGTTTATGTACAGGTAAATTGAGCGTGAAAAGTCTCGTATGGCAATAGTTCTCACGTATGGTTGCTAAGTATTATTTTTTTTCTCTCTATCCTAACGGCCTAAAATAGATACGACTGTCAGAGTTGTTAGTCAAGGTGACAAGCCAATTTACAGGTTGATTTTTTGTTGTTGTAATTTTACTTATTCATAAGTTTTAGCTTTGTTCATTCGTTTTATTTATTTTTGTTATTGTAGGTCTATCCATTTATTTACTGTTTTTTTTTTTATTGTAGGTTTATACATTTCTTTATTGGTTTTATCTTCATTGTAGGTTTATCCATTTATTCATTGGTTTTATTTTTTCACTTATTCATTCATTTATTTGTTTCACTTATTCATTCATTTATTTGTTTCACTTATTCATTCATTTATTTATTCATCCACTTTCAGCAGGGATGTTGTGATACCAACTTATTCTTGTATTGATGATAACAATTAGTATTAATTGTCACTGATAAAACCGGTAAGAACAATCATCAACGATATTGGCGATGAACAGTTCAAACAGTATCATTGGCAATTTTAATGGTAAGAATGACTTTAATAGCGATATTAACATAGAATAGCAATATTGATAATGATAATAATAATATAATGATAATGATAATAATGATAATATGATAATAATGATAATGATGAAATAAATTATTATCATTATTATTATTAATGATGATGTCAATAATAGTAATAGTAATAATAATGCTAGTAATGATATTGATAGTGGTAAATGAGATATAACAGTAACGGAAAACATCTATAGGAAATTCTTCCTGAGAATGCCTTCCCAGACTACTTCTGACTTAAATTCATATGTAAAAAGACAAAAAAAAAAAAAGAAAAAAAAAAAGAAAAACGTTAACTAGCAGAATGGAAGAGACTTTTTGGAAGCATAAAGGATCTATGTTATTTACATAGATATAATATATATATATATATATTAATATATATATATATATATATATATATATATATTATAACGTGTTAAAATTGCCAATGGAAATGAGCGAATGAAAAATTCTTTTAAGTGAGTTTTCGTGAACATTGGACGCTCTTTAAAGCTTAGTGATGAAAGCTTGAGGTTTTCAATTCTATTTGTGGGAATTACGGTGTACTAGTTTGGCTTTGGCAATCAACGAATCAAGTATTTTGAATAAAACGCCATGATTGATCTAGCGCAGCCATTTGTGTGTGTGTGTGTGTGTGTGTGTGCTGTGTGTGTGTGTGTGTGTGTGTGTGTGTGTGTGTGTGTGTGTGTGTGTGTGTGTGTGTGTGTGTGTGTGTGTGTGTGTGTGTGTGTGTGTGTGTGTGTGTCTTGTCTACGTTCGTCAGGTTGTAAAATTTAGCTCCAAAACAACTTCACAGAAGCCGAAGACGAGAACCTTAACCGCCAAGGAAAACGAAGCAGACCGCGTCTCGTTCAGATGCTTCGAATCTCCCGGGTTCGAAACCTCAGGAATCCGTTAGTGATTGAACCACCTCGTTATAGTGAACATTTTAGTGTTTTTTCGTACATATGAGAGGATTAATGAGACTCTCTGTTTCGGCTGTTGTATGCCCGGAGTTTTAAGCTCCCGAACTTCCCTATCGAGAGGCTTAATTAGAAAAAGATGATAATGATTACCTCCATTCGGGGTTGGCTTTCGAGTCACGCTATTCAGGGCATGTGAGAGACCGCGGGGGTATTCAATATTGAGAAACGTGCACATTATATAAGTCTTCTGATATTTTTTTCAAGGGAAGAGACGGGATGGGGGGGGGGGGAGGAGGAGGTATTGATGCTTTTATTTTCGTCTTTTTTTTTTTAATTTTTTGTGTATTTTTTTTTTTTCTTTTTTTTTTGGCTCCATTTTCTCATTAGCTCATATTGGCAGCAGGTTCTTGCGGGGTCTCCCTTCCCCCCCTCCCCCTACTCCTTCGCTCCTCCCCTGGAATATGAACTTTTTTGACTCGTCGTTTATATTCATGGATTCCTATTCATATATTCATATTCGCTCACAGTCGTGGAGGCAGAGTAATTTAGCAAACAAACACGCACACATAAACACACACACACACACACAACCGCGCGCACACACACCGCGCACACACACACACACACACACACACACACACACAACGCAACAACACATCCTAAAACCACATACAAAAATAAAAAAATAACAAGAAACATTAAAAAACACACAAACACAGAAAACCAGCAAAAAAAAAAAAAAAATAAATAAAAAAAAAAAAAAATGATAAAAATAAAAATAAGTAAAATAGATAATATATAATAAATATATATAAATAAATAGAAAAATAAGAACTTAAAAAAAAACACGGACCTCGTCATCACCGCCAACGCCAAGACGCCATCACCGAAATGGAACATCAAACCTGACTTCGAGACTGTGGTTCTCTCGCTCTCCCGACATTTAAATGGTCATTAAGCCGAACCGTGTAAGCTGTCTGCACGTGGCTTTGTGAAGAAGGGCTTCGAACCTCGCCTCTTTAAGGCCAAGTTACGAGCGCAACTTTCAGCCAGGGAGAAAGGGGAAGGGAGGGAGAGAGGAAGAGAGGGGAGGGAGGGAGAGGGAGAGAGAGGGAAGGGAGGGAGAGAGAGGAGGGGAGGGGAGAGGAAGGGAGAGGAGGAGAGGAAGAGAGGGAGGGAGAGAGAGGGAGGAGAGAGAGGGAGGAGGGAGAGGGAGGGAGAAAGAGGAAGGGAAGGGAGAGAGGAGAGAGGGAAGGGAGAGGAGAGAGAGGGAGGGAGAGAGAGAGAGGAAGGGAGAGGGAAGGACGGGAGGGAGAGAGACGGGGAGAGGGAGAGAGAGAGAGGAGGGAGAGGGAGGGAGGGAGAGAGAGGAAGGGAGGGAGGGATAGGAGAGAGAAAGAGAGAGAGAGAGTTAGAGAAAGAAAGAAAGGAAGAGAGTGAGTGGGAACAGCTAAACAAAAAATGGGCTGATATGGATTTTAAAAAAATCGACTGATAGAGAGAAACCACACAACTGAAAAAAAAAAACCTGAGAGATAGAATGGTTACACGAGAAGATAGAGAGAGACAGAGAAAAAAAAAAAAAACACGAAAGAGAGACGGGTGAGAGCACGAGAGAAAGACAGCAAGAGAGACAAGAAAGAGAAAGGAAGAGAGAAAGAGAGAGAGAGAGAGAGAGAGAGAGAGAGAGAGAGAGAGAGAGAGAGAGAAGAGAGAGAGAGAGAGAGAGAGAGAGAGAGAGAGAGAGAGAGAGAGAGACAGAGGAGACGAGAGAGAGAGAGAGAAGAGAGAGAGAGAGGGAGAGAAGAGAGAGAGAGAGAGAGAGAGAGAGAGAGAGAGAGAGAGAGAGAGAGAGAGAGAGAGAGAGAGAGAGAGAGAGAGAGAGAGAGAGAGAGAGAGAGAGAGAGAGAGAGAGAGAGAGAGAGAGAGAGAGAGAGAGAGAGAGAGAGAGAGAGAGAGAGAGAGAAGAGAGAGAGAGAAGAGAGAGAGAGAGAGAGAGAGGGAAACAAGAGAAGAGAGAGAGAGGGAGAGAGAGAGAGCCCAGGTGAATCACAATCAGGTATAAGGTCCTTCCCCTAGTATTGACCGGGGGCGGAGGTTGCCAGGTTGGAGGCTGAGAGGTGGCACCTGCCGCGGCTCTCCCTCCAAGATCCCGATAAATACGCTGGTACCTTCTGGGAGGCACGTAATAATTACAACAAAAGGGAGAAAAAGAGAGGCGAAATATTAGTGAAAGGGCGCGAGTTATCCGAGCTGGTTTCCCGCCATCGATCGGCTACTCTCTGTCTGGACCGGAGAAAGCTCCGAACCCGG
>NW_020869620.1:0-5000 GCF_003789085.1 Penaeus vannamei | reverse complement strand
CTGTCTGTCTGTCTATCAGTCTATAATCTATACATTCATCTATCCATTAATAAATTTATCTTTCAACCTATTTATCCATCTATCTATTTGTCAATCTACCTTATCTATCCATCTATCTATATCATTTATGAATACATAAATTCCATGAATAAATCCGACACATTACTTTCTCGATATGCTTTCAGTGCTAGAATGCATTAAATTTTCCTGCATATAAATATATATTTATACCTCTCTAAGCTGATCTCAGCATTATCATTATGATTTCTAAAGAAAAAAATAAGTGAAAAATAAAATTTATTATACGATAACCCTTTGAATACATAATAACAATGATAGTAACAATAATGATGATATTGATGATAAAACAAAATATGAATAAAATCAGAGATGGCAAAAAGATTTAAAAGAGTTATACCAGTTTGTTTTTCATATTTCCCATTTTCTGTGTTGGAAAAAATGGCAGGATGGATTATGTCTTCGTTTTAGAGTTAATCTGTTAATCTAATTTTTGAAACAAGATAAAAGGAAAAAATAATGGATGAAGGACAAATACGAAGTTGAAAAATTGTGTTCCGTTGATAAATGGATGAAGAAATTGAACATTGAATTACGAAAGTTTTAATTCTGGATAAGCGATAAAAAAATATGTCAGCTAATGAATAAATTAATTGAATAAATCTATAATGGTAACTCATCAATTACTTTTAAAACAAGAACAAAAGAAAATACAGAAGAAAAAGACACCGAAACATACAAATAGTTACAAAAGCTAAAAGAAAAAAGAAAAGAAAAAAAAAAAATTCGTCTACTCACTAATTTTCAAACGTGTCAAGCTTATATTAAAAAAGGAAATAGAACGCCCCCGCCCCCCCCCCGAAAAAAAAAGATAATAAAATAAAAATGTAAAGTGCCAAAAAGCCTCTGGAATATAAAGGAATTTTGAAGACTGGTTAAAAGCGCTAGCGAATGTTAGCGGAAAAAGTCGCTACGTTTCCGCTACACATTCGCTAATTGTTGACGAGGCTTTCGTATCATTATTATTATTATTATTATTATTATTATTATCTTATATTATGATTGATATCATTATTATCATCATCATTAGTTTTATTATTTATCATTATCATAATTATAATTATTATAACTATCATTATTATTATCGTTGTCATTGTTTTCATCATTATCACCATTATCATTATTCTTATCAGCATTATCATTATCATTATTATTATTATATTTTTTATTGCTATCATTAGCATTAACACTATTAATCTTATTAACATTATCATTATTATTATTGTTAATATCATTATTGTTATTACTATCATTATTATTATTATTAGTAGTAGCAATAATTTTTTATCATCATTATCATTATAATTATTGTTATCATTTTTATCAGTATCACTATTATTACTGTTATTTTTATTGTTGTTGCTGTTCTTATCATTATTCTCATTATTGTTATTAATACTAATATCATTATTATCATCATTATTATTACTTTTATTATTTATTATTATATTTTATTATTATTATTATTATTATTATTATTATATTATTACTATTGTATTATCATTATCATTTTCGTCATTGTTTTATTTTATTATCATCATTATCATCATTATTGTTTTATTATCATTATCATTATCAAAATCATTATCATCATTATCAATATTATTATTATTATTATTATTATTATTATTATTTATTATTATTATTATTATTATTATTATATTATTATTATTATTATTATTATCATTATATTATTATCATTATTATATCATTATTATTATATTTCTAACACCTTATTTTTCTCCCTAAATTGTATAATAAAATCCGTTTCTGAACATTTCCTTCGACACAAATTTTCCAATTCACAAACCACTCTATTATTTATTTTTTCCCAAGAAACCTTTGATTAAACAACGATAGAAAAAAATTGCCCCAAAAGTTAATACGAGATTTAGTACCGACTAAATTTGAAATTAATGTTTCATAAAAAAACATTTTCCATTTTTTTTTTTTTTGGAAAAGTTGTGTCTGATTTTATGTCCGAAAAAAACCCGTTAATGTTGGAACATTTGTGAAACGTTTCTAAGGAGGCAGATGGTTTTGATGGATTTCAAAATTAGAGACATTTCAGGTAGTGATTAATGATGATGAGGATAATGAGGATAATGATGATGAAGACAATGAGGATAATGATGATGAGGATAATGATGATGAAGCAAATGAGGATAATGATGATGATAATGAGGATAATGATGATGAGGATAATGAGGATGATGATGAGGATAATGAGGATAATGATGAAGATAATGAGGATGATGATGATGATAATGAGGATAATGAATAATGAGGATAATGATGATGAGATAATGATGGTGATGATGATGAAGATAATGATAATGATAGTGATGATGATGACGAGAAGGATGATAATGATGATAAAAAAGATATAACAGTGAGGATGACAATGATAAAAAATATATTATAACAATGATTATTATAATGATAACAGGGATGATAATGATGGTAAAAACAACAACAACAACAACAAAAACAATAATAATCATAATGATAAAAAAATCATAATGATAATGGTAATAATGATAATCATAATGAAAATAGTGATAATGATAGTAATAATAATGATGATAATGATAAAAACATATAATAATAAGGATAACGGTATTGATGAAATCAGCAGCAGTAAAAATAAAAATTTTAATGATAATAATGATAACAGCGACGATAATGATAATGATAATGATAATGATTATGATGACGATGATGATAATAGTAATTATCGACAATAACAACAACAAACGATTATGATGATGATGATTAATAATAATGATAATAATGATAATAACAATAATAATAATAATAATAATAATAATATAATAATAATGATGATGATGATGATGATGATATGATGAATGATGATGATGATGATGAATAATGATGATATAGGAAGATATAGATAAGTAAATAAAGAAAAGCGAAGAGAAAAAAAAAAAAAGAAAAAAGAAAAGAGAAAGTGAAAGAAGGTAAAGATAAGAAGATGGAAAAAAGAAAAATGAGAGGCAGAATGAAAGAGAGAGGAGAAGCGAAAGAAATAAAAAGAGAGAAAGAGGGAAAGAAAGAAAAGGAGAGAAGACCAAAAGAAAAATGAAAAGAAATAAAGAAAGAAAGAAAAAGAGAGAAAGAGCGAAAGAAAGAAATGAAAAGAGAGAAAGAAAGAAAAAGAGAGACATACCGATAGAAAGAAAAAAATAGAAAGAGAAGAAAGAAAGAAAAAAGGGATACCGAAGAAAAAGAAAAAGAGACGAAAGAAAGCAAGGAAAGATAGAGCGAAAGAACGAAAACAAAAGACCGAAAGAAAGAAAGAAAAGACCAAAAGAAAGAACAGACAGAAAGAAAGAAAGAGAGAGAAGGAAAAAACGAATAAAGAGAAGGAAAGTGAGAGAGAAAAGTGAATTCCCGCGCGTTCTTATGGCCTGTAAAGAAATGGCCAATTGCAACTTTTTACTTTCCAAAGACGTGGAAAAAGAGAGAGAGGAAAAATGCATAGGAAGTAAAATTGGAAAAGAAGAATTTATGCATGTGCGTATCTATTTCTTTCTTTCTCTTTCTCTTTTTTCTTTGATTTGTTTCTCTCTCTTTCTTTCTTTCTTTCCTTCTCTATTTCTCTTTTATCTATCTATCTGTTTATTATCTATCTGTTAACTACTACAAAAGAAAACACACATAGAACGAGAGCGAGCGAGCGAGCGAGAGAGAGAGAGAGAGAGAGAGAGAGAGAGAGAGAGAGGAGGAGAGAGAGAGAGAGAGAGAGAGAGAGAGAGAGAGAGAGAGAGAGAGAGAAGATATACCAACGACATTTTCCATCTTTCAGTTATTTTTGCTCTCTCTCTGTCTCTCCACCTTCCTCATCTCTTCTTTTCTCTTCTCTCTCTTCTTTTCTCCTTCCCTTCATCTTCTCTTCCCTTCTGGGTTGTATATGCGTATGTGGGTTCTCTCTCTGTCTCTGTCTTTGTCTCTTTCTCTCTCTCTCTCTCACTCTCTTTTCTCAAATCTCACTCATCTCTCTCCTCTCTCTCTCTCTCTCTCTCTCTCCCACTCTTCTTTCTCTGCCTTTGTCTCTCTCTATTTCTCTCTCCTCTCTCTTCTCTCTCTGTCTCTGTCCGTCTCTCTCATCTCTTTCTAGAAAAAGAAAGCAAGAGAGAGAAAGAGAGGGAGAGGAGAGAGAGAGAGAGAGAGAGAGAGAGAGAGAGAGAGAGAGAGAGAGAGAGAGAGAGAGAGAGAGAGAGAGAGAGAGAGAGAATACACAAAAAAACTTCTATGCTTTGGCGAGGAACTATCCATATCTCGCCTCTTGCATGTATTTTTTTTCCATATTGCACGCATGAATCGTAATAGATAGGTAAATAAAATAAGCACTTTGAAAACGAAGTCAATTTTCCGAAGATCCGAACGCAGACGAAACTCTAGAGTTCAAACAAATTGCTTCGAAAAATGCCTGGCAAATTTTAACGGAATTCTCCCCTCACCGAAAGAATAACACTCTCCCCGCGAAATTTAACTACCGGTTAACGCAGAGGAACTGAACAGCTGTTTTAGTGTTTATGGGTTAAAGAGAGCGGCGTTTCCGGATAGTGAGAGGAGGTGGGCTGTAACGGGAATAAAAATTTGATGTGTGTGTGTGAGTGTGAGCGTATTCTCTGTCTGTTCATCCCTTTCTGGCTCTGACTGTCTCTCTATTTCTCTCCTGTCTGTCTGTCTCTGTCTCTTCTGTATGTCTGTCTGTCTTCTTTCTCTCTCTCTTCTATCTATCTATCTTCCTCTCTAGAATATCTACATTTTCCAAGCGTCGAAAAGTATAAAACGTCTCAAAGATAAGTCATAATTTCAAACCTATAAATCTAATTAAAAATTCCAAACACCAAAGCGAGAATATGCGAGAAAAAGCGAGAAGAGCGAGGGACTAG
>NW_020869619.1:250050-263491 GCF_003789085.1 Penaeus vannamei | reverse complement strand
GGATGAAGCCAGCCTAAAGGGATACATCAGGGTGGGGGAGGAATACACCCTGAGGGAAGTAGGGGGAGGGGGAGACGTGGGGGGGGGGAGGGGACCAGCCAAAGGGAGACATCAGATGGGGGGGGGGGAGGAATAACAGCCTGAGGGAGATAGGAGCGGGGGGAGGGGACCAAGCGCTAAGGGAGACATCAGATGGGGGGGGGGGAGGAATACACCCTGAGGAGATAGGATGGGCGGGGGGGGTAGGGGGGGGGATGAACCAAGCCTGAGGACGAAATCTATAATGTAATCACACGAGATAAAGCCCAGTATGTATGGAAGGGCGTGCGGAGGGTGCGTTCATCGGGGCCCTTCAAGACCTCCGAGACGACCCGAGCATCGACGCAAGCAAGCACGTAGACAAGCACGCACAAGCGCAAACGGAAGCAAGCACGCACAATCGCAAACGGAAGCAAACACGAACGTAATGCAAGCACGCACACACGCAACCAATCACGGACACAAGCACGCACAAATGCAAACAAAGGCACACATTCGAACGTAAACAAGCGGCACAAGCAAGCACATATTAGCACCCCCAATAACAAGCACGAACGCAAGCCACGTAATTCATGACAAACGCTAAGCAAGCATGAAGACAAGCAGTCAGATAAGCACGAAACACAAAAACACAAGCAAGTCACGTTACAAATAAGCACGCACAAACACAAGCAAGGGACAAAAAAAAAAACGCACAACGCAAGCACGAACACAAGCGAGCACATGAGTACGCACAGCACTGAAAGCACGAAACAAGCAAGGACACAAAAACGCACAAACAACAAACAATCACAAACGCAAGCAAGCACACTCCCACGCAAGCAAGAACGCACGCACCGCGCAGTTGCAAGCTCGCTCAAGCTCTCCTCCTTTGGCTAGAACCATTCCCCCCTCCCCTCTTCCCCCACCCCCCCTACACTTAGACCCCCTCTCCCTCCCCTCCCCCTCCCCCCCCTTTCTCTCTACACCAACTCCCTCCCCCACTCCCTCCCCCCAACTCCCTCTCCCACCCTCCCCCCTCTCTCACTGCTTTTTATACCAACTCCCTCCCCCTTCCCCCTCTCTCTATTACCAACTCCCTCCCCCCATCCCCCTCTCTTCTATATACCCCCACCGCTCGGCCCAGGATTGCTTCGTCCCTCTTGCATCCTATCTAGTCCCTATGCCTCCAACCACCCCCACCCCTACACCCCCTCCCCTCGCTTCTACACCCCCTACCCCTCAACCCCGACACCCTAACCCCGTCCCCCCTCCCACTGGACCAAACCCCAGGAGGACACAGCGCGCATAGACACATACGCACACACGTATATAGACACACATACATACATACATACACACATACATCACACACACACACACGCCGGCCCCCCGCAGCGTCAAACATCCGTCCCATGGGAAATACGCCCTTATCCCGATGCTCATAAGGTAGCTTTTCGCATCATGTCTCCCTCCTGCGAACCTGAATTGGTGATGTGGTTTAGTGAGGGAGGGGAGGGAAGAAGGAGAGGGAGAGGAGAAGGAGGAAGAGAGGCAAAATGGGAAAGAAGTAGGAAGAGAGGAAAAAGGGGAAATAAGAAGGAGGAGGGAGGTAAGGAGAGAGAAAAATGAGAGAGAAAAGAAGAGAAAAGAGAAAGAGAAGAGAGAGAGAGAGAGAGAGAGAGAGAGAGAGAGAGAGAGAGAGAGAGAGAGAGAAGAGAGAGAGAGAGAGAGAGAGAGAGAGAGAGAGAGAAAGAAGAGAGAGAGAGAGAGAGAGATGAGAGAGAGAGAGAGAGAGAGAGAGAGAGAGAGAGAGAGAGAGAGAGAGAGAGGAGAGAGAGAGAGAGAAGACAAATAAAAACAAGAGAGAGAGAGCCAGCCAATCTCCCTAACAGAAAGGTAAACAAAAAACTCATTAACTCCTTCATATCATCATCTTTATCACCACCATCACTATCACCACCACCGGAAACACCATCACCATAATCACCACAGCAGCCAAAGGGATAGTCACCATCACCTTCACATCACCATTCTCATCTTCCTCACTATTTTCATTACAGCAACATCAACGTGGATTGTGACTGTTAGGAACACTCTCACCACCATCATCATCTTCATTATCATCATCTTCATCCTCACTATCCTCATATTCACCATCTTTATCCTCATTTCACCATCTTCCCCTCATCATCATCATTTTCACCATCTTCCTTTTAAACAACCTCAGTCTCTTCTTCCTCATTATTCTCATGGCCATCACCACCAACACAATAAACTCCTCATAATCACCATCCTCATCCTCCTGTTCTCCTCCTCTTCCTCCTCTCTATTATTATCCTCCTCCTGCTCCTCCTCATTCTCTTCATTATCTTCGCTCTCCTCCTCATTCTCTTCATTATCTTCGCTCTCCTCCTCCTTCCTCACCATCCTTATCATCGCCTTCCTCCTCCTCATTCTTCTCACCATCTCTATCCTCCCCCTTCTCCTTCTCCTCCTCACTGTCCCCATCCCACTCCCCTCTCACCGTCCTCCCACACCCTCCTCCCCCTCTACCTCCCCCTCCCCCTCACCATCCTCCTCCTCCCCTTCCCCCTCACCATCCCCCTCCCCCTCCCTCCTCACCATCCTCCTCCTCCTCCTCCTCCTCCTCCTCCTCCTTCCTCCTCCTCCTCCTCCTCCTTCACCATCCTCATCAGCCTCCGCCGCCAACCTCTAATTATCATGTAAATCACACACCGACAATAATGTCATGGTGAGGCGGTCACCTGGGAGGTCATATGAAGGGGGGGGCGGGGGGTGAGGGGATATTAGATGATGGTGTGAAATGAGGATGGCAGAGAAGGAGGGAGGAGGAGGGGAGGAGGAGGAGGAGGAGGAGGAGGAGGAGAGGAGGAGGGAGAGGGAGGAAGGGAGGGGGATGGAGAGAGTGAGAGAAGGGAAAGAGAGAGAGGAGAGAGAGAGAGAGAGAGAGAGAAGAGAGAGAGAGAGAGAGAGAAGAGAGAGAGAGAGAGAGAGAGAGAGAGAGAGAGAGAGAGAGAGAGAGAGAGAGAGAGAGAGAGTGAGAGAAGAGAGAGAGAGAGAGAAGAAAGAGAGAGAGAGAGAAGAGAAGAGAAGAAGAGAGAAGAAGAGAAGAGAGAGAAGAGAGAAGAGAGAGAAGAAGAGAAGAAGAAGAGAAGAGAAGAGAATGAGAGAGAAGAGAAGAGAAGAGAAGAGAAGAGAAGAGAAGAGAAGAGAAGAGGAAGAGAGAGAAGAAGAGAGGAGGAGAAAAGAGAAAAGAGAAAAGAGAAAAGAGAAGAGAAAAGAGAAGAGAAGATAGAGAAAACAGAAGAAGAAGACAGAAGTGAGAAAAGAGAAGAGAGAAGCGGGGGGGAAAGAAATGAGAAGAGAGAGAGAGGGACAAGAAATGAGAAGAGAAACCCTCATCCACGTACTCACAATCGACTCGCCAGCATCTGCCACTCCTCATACAACGACCAGAAAACTCACCTGTAATAAGAAAAAAAAGACAACATTAATAATCAAAATAAATTATATTTTCACATTAACGTACCCTTAAATTTCCTCATCTCACAAAGAAAGAAAGAAAGAAGAAAAGAAGAAAGAAACATATATCCTTATATTCCCTCATCTCATTAAAAAAAATCATAATAATTCAACTATACAACAACCTTTCTTAATAATTCAACCAAAAAAATATATCTCTCTCTTCCTTTTCATTAAAAAAAACACAGACAATATACCTTTTATAATAATTTAACTATACAACGACACCTTTCTTAACAACAACGACAACCTTTCTTAACAACAAAAAAAACAACAAACAACCTTTCTTAATTATTCAAAAAAAAAAAAAAAAATATATATATATATATATATATATATATATATATATATATATATATATATATATAATATATATATTATATATATTATATATATATATATATATATATCTCCCTTTTAACACTCTGATGGGCGTGTATCCCTAATCCGAATAGATGGGCCCGCATCGTTCATTTCAACAAAGTTTCCATATTGCACAAAACGTCTCATTTGCAAAGTCAATGTCGATCCATCAATTTCCTTTCCTGCAGATTATCTCTTCACAGTCATTACCAAAATGCAACAATAACCTTTAAAAAACAATGAAAAAAAAAAAAAGAAAAAAAATACATTCACATTAAAAAAAAAAAAAAAAAAAAAAATGATTGCTAGCGGAAAATATTCATCCTGATCGGCCAAAGTTTATATTCATATATGTAAAAAAAAAAAAAAAAAAAAAAAAAAAAAAAAAAAAAAAAAAAAAAAAAAAAAAAAAAACGTACGCCCATCGCATCATTAATCTTGACCAGTGTATATGAATTCGGATTATTTGCGTATATTTAGCCCTTGTTAAAAAAAAAAGGGAAAAATGAAAAAAAAATGGGAAAAATGAAAAAAATAAAATAAAAAATCGGCAATGATATACATGTAATATCGACTTTTGTTTGTGATAGATGCGGGGTTTATGCAGTTTAACTTTCTCTCTCTCTCTCTTTCTCTATCTCTCTCTCTCTCTCTCTCTCTTTCCTTCTCTCTCTCTTCTCCATCTATCTATCAATCTCTTTCCTTCTCTCTCTCTCCTCTCCATCTATCTATCTCCTTAACTCTCTCTCCATCATCTCTCCTTCTCTCTCTTTCTCTCTCTCTCTTTCATCTATCTCCTCTTCTCTCTCTCTTTCTCTATTTCCTTCTCTCTCTCTCCTCTCTCTCTCTCTTCTCTCTCTCTTCTCTCTCTCTCTATCTCTCTATCTCCCTTTCTCTCTCTCCTCTCTCTCTCATTATAATGATGAAATGCGGGATTAGATCTTCCAGCATACTCTCGCATGTACAGACATACAGATAAACATAGACGCTTATACAACACACACACACACACATTACTCCTCTCTCTCTTACACACACACACACACACATTATCTCTCTCTCTCTCTCTTAAACACACACACACACACACACACACACACACACACACACACACACCTATCTCTCTCTCTCTCACACACACACACACACACATACACACAACACACACACACACACACACACACACACACACACACACACACACACACACACACACACACACACACACACACACACACTACACACACACCCCCCCCCACCCACACACTATCTCTCTCTCTCTCAAAGACACACACACACCACACACAACAGGAACTCATAAGCAAGTAGAACCTCCTCTCTGGATGAACTGCCACGAACTACGACGCAACTGAGTGATTTTTCCCCTTATTTAACGAAGCAGTGAGGCGCGGTCAAACGGGCAGCCGGATAAACGTGTATCTATCCGATAAGGGGATAAAGGGGGTTGGGGGAGAGGGGGGGAGGGGTGGAGAAGGGGGAAGGGGGGGTGGGGAGAAGGGGAAGAAGGGGGAAGGGTGGTGGGGGGAAGAAGGGGGAAGGGTGGTGGGGGGTGGGGGAGAAAGGGGAGAAAGGGGAAGGGTGGTGGGGGGAAGGGGAGAAGGGAGAGGGTGGAGGAGAAGGGAGAAGGGGAGAAAAGGGGTGGGTTAGGAGAGAAGGGGGGAAAAGGGGATGGGGGAGAAGGGGGATAAAGGGGATAAGGGGGATGAAGGAGAAGAGAAGGGGAAAAAGGGGTAGGTAAGGGGGAGAAGGGGAAAAGGGAGGGGGAAGGGGTGTGGGGAGAAGGGTGAATGGGGGGCGGGTAGGGGAGAAGACGAGAAAAGGGGTGGGTGATAAGGGAAGAAGAAGGAGTGGGGAAGAAGTGGGGCAGGGGGGAGGGAGAATATCTTGTGTGTTCGTTGCAGATGCATGTTTCCCGCACTTGTTACACCTCCCATTCGGTCCCCTCTCCCTCCCCTTCCTCTCCCTCTCCCTCCCTTTCCCCTCTTCCCTTTTCTCCCCCTCCCTCTTTCTCCTCCACTCTCCCAAACCCCTCTTCTCTCTTTCTCCTCCCCTTCTCCTCTTCCCTCCCCTTCCAAAACCCCCTTTCTGCCTCCCTCTCCCCTCTTTCCCCTCTCTCTTCCTCCCTTTTCCCAAACCCCCCTTTCTCCTCCCCTTCCCCTCTTCCCTCTCTCTCCCCCCCTTCCAAAACCCTTCTTTCTCCTGCCCCTTCCCCTGTCTCTTCCCTCCCCTCCCCCTTCCTCCCCTTCCCAAACCCCCTCTCCCCCTCCCCCTCCCCGCTAATTCCCAGCTACGGCAAAAAGTCATCAGCGAGTATAATGTCAATAATAATTCCGATAACTAACCGAAGGACCTCGATTCCCATGGCAGCCGCAGCCTCCCGAAGACTCCCCCCTCCCCTCTCCCCCCCCTCACTCCCCTTTCCCCAACCCCTCCCAATAACATCCCCAACCCTTTTATCCGCCCACCCCATCCCGACCTTCCTTTTGCTCTCTCTGTCTCTCGCTTTTTCGCTCTCTCTCTCTCTTTCTCTCTCTCTCCTCTCTCTCTCTCTCTTCTCTCTCTCTCTCTCTCTCTTCTCTCTCTCTCTCTCTCTCTCTATGTGTTGTGTGTGTATCTGACTAATTTGTCTTTCTTTGAGTTGTATGACTGTCTGTCTGACTGACTGTGTGTGTGTCTGTGTGTCTGTATGTCTGTGTCTTCTCTTCCCTCCCCCCTTCCCTCTTCTTCTCCCTCCCTTCCGCCTTATCCTATGAACGAACGATTCCTTCTAATTTGATCTATTGAACAGACCTTCAACTCCTCCTTCCTGTACCTCTTTCTTCAAGAACGTATATGATTTCTTGTCTCCTTCCCTCTCCCTCTCCCTCTCTCTCTCTCTCTCTTCTCTCTATCTCTCTCTCTCCTCTTCTCTCTCTCTCTCTCTCTCTCTCTCTCTCTCTCTCTCTCCTCTCTCCACTCTCGTCTCTCTCTCCCCTCCTCTCCTCTCTCTCTCTCTCCTCTCTCTTCTCTCTTCTCCTCTCTCTCTCTCTCCTCCTCTCCTCTCTCTCTCTGTCTCTCTCTCTTCTCTCTCTTCTCTCTCTCTCTCTCCTTCTCTCTCTCTCTCTCTCCTCTCTCTCCTTTCTCCTCGTCCTCTCCTCCCTCCTCTCTCTCCTCCTCTCTTTCCTCCTCTCTCTCTCTCTTCCTCTGTCCCTCCCTCTCCCCTCTCTCTCCTTCCCTCTGTCCCTCCTCTCCCTCTCCCTCCCTCCTCCCCCTCTCCCTCCCTCTCCCCTCTCTCCTCGCCTCTCCCTCCCTCCTCTCCCCTCTCCCTCCTCTCCCCCTCCCTCCCTCTCTCCTCTCTCCCCCCTCCCTCCCTCTCTCCTCTCCCCCTCTCCTCTCTCCTCTCTCCCTCTCCCTCCCTATCTCCCTCTCCCTCCCTCTCCCTCGTCCCTCTCCCTCTCCCTCTCTCCTCTCCCCCTTACCTCCCCCCACCCTCTCTTCCCTCAGTCCCTCTTCCCCCCTTCCCTCTGCCCCTCCCTCTCCATCTCTCTCTCTCCTTCCCTCTTGTCCCTCTCCCTCCCTCTCTTTCTCTCCCTCCCTCCCTCTCTTTCTCTCCCTCCTCCCTCTCTCCTTCTATCCTCCCTCTCCCTCCCTCTCTCCTCTCTCCTTCCGTCTGTCCCTCTCCCTCTCTCTCCCTCTCTTTTCTCTGCTTCCCTCAGGTGCCATTACGACGCGAGAGAAACAGCGCACACATTCCCCCATTGCTCGACGGCCCCAATTATCAGACTACCATTACCACGTGCAGTTGACGTCCATCTTCCCCTCTCCCCCCTCTCCCCTCTCCCCTCTTAACCTCCCTGTGTCTCCCCTCTCCTCTGTCCCCCTCTCTCTTATCCCCTCCTCCTCTCCCTCACCCTCTCTCTCTCCCCTCTCCCCTGTCACCCTCTCCCTCACCCCCCCCCTGTCTCCCCTCTCCCCTTGTCACCCTCTCTCTTATCCCTCCTCCTCTCCCCTCTCCCATCTCCCCTCACCTTGCTTCACACCCTCCACTTCAATTGCACCTCTTCTGTTCCCCTCTCCGTCTGCCCTCGGTTTTCTTCTCTGTCTTGCTGCTATTTTTCCTAATCTGTCTGTCTGTCTATGCATATCTGCAAGTATAGACGTACAGGCAGACACACACACACAAACACAAACATATTCAGACAGATACACAGACGGACAGACGGATAGTCCGACAGGCATACAGATCGACAGACACACACATACACATATACAGACATATATACAGACAGAAACAAACACACACGCACATACATACACACATACAGATAAACATAAACACACACACATACACAGACATACATATACAGAAACGAACACACACGCACATACACACATACATACAGGCATGCATACCCACACTCACACACACACACACACACACACACACACACACACACACACACACACACACACACACACACACACACACACACACACACATACAGAGACACACGCACACATACGCACACACTTTTCCGCAATCTCCTCCCGCCACCTCTTCATATTCCACACGAGGCCCCCGCTTGCTAATCAACTCTACTCCCCCCCCCCCTCCCCAACCTCCCTCGCCTCCCCTGCTCCCCAGCCACCTACTGGTCACCCCTGCTACTTACGACCCCACCTCCCCCTGCCACCCTCTCAGCTCCCCTATTTTCCTCCCCCTCAGGCAAGTCTCCCGTGGCTCCTCCCCCCCCCCCCCCACCTCACCCCTCTCTTCGTCATCCACTTTGGCAAAACCTCTTCTATGTCAACCATCCTTGCCCTCCTCTCTTGCTCCCTTCGCCATCTTCCCTTCCCTCTTCCTCCCATCACATCCCTCCTCTCTCCTTCCCTCCCTCCCACAATACCCCCTACCTCGCTTCCTCTCCCTCCCCTTTACCTCCCCTTCTCCTCTTTTCCCTCTCCCTCGCCTCCCTCCTACCCTCCCCTCTTCAAACAATCCCTTCCTACCCTCCCTTCCCTTCCCTCACTCCTTCTCTCTCCCACCACACCCTTTCTCCTCCCACCCTCCCTCCAACCCTCCCACCACACCCTTCCCTCCCTCCTACCCTCCTACCCTCCCTCTCTCTCCTATCCTCCCTCCCCCACACCAATCCCTCCCTCCTCCCTCCCTTCCTTCGTCTCCCACCCTCCCTCCCTCCTACCCCTCTCCCCCCTCCCTCCCTCCCTCCCCCTCTTCAAACACTCCCTCCGTCGCCCCAATGAAGGTCAGAGCAAATAAATTTCCTCCTCCCGGCGGGCCATCGCGGCGGAATGCGCTGTTCTTTGCGCCAGGGAGACGATGGATACGGGGAGTGGGTGGGTGGGTGGGGGGGAGTGGGGAGTTGGGGGTGGGGGGGAGGGGAGGAGGAGGAGGAGGGGGGAGGGGGATGGTGGAGGAGGAAAGGGGGGGACGGAGGTGGGTGGATGAGAAAAGGGGGAGAGTGGGGAGTGGGGAGGAGGGAGGAAGGAGGGGGAGAAGGGGGGAAGAGGCCAAGGAGGGAGGAGGGTGGAGGAGGAAAAGGGGGGGGGAGGGAGGAGGGAGGAAAAGGGGGGGGGGAAGGGAGGAGGGAGAGAGGCCAAGGAGGGTGGAGGGTGGAAGGTGGAGGGGGTGGGGAGGAGGAAGAGGAGGAGAAAAGGGGGCGGGGAGGAAGCGGAGAAGAAAAAAGAGGAAGAAGGAGGATAAGGAGGAAGATGACAAGAGAGAGAAGAGAGAGAGAAAAGACAGAAAAAAGAGAGAAAAGAGATAGAGAGAGAGAGAGAGAGAGAGGAGAGAGAGAGAGAGAGAGAGAGAGAGAGAGAGAGAGAGAGAGAGAGAGAGAGGAGAGAAAGAAAGAAAGAAAAGAAAGAAGAAAGAAAGAAAAGAAAGAAAGAAAGAAAAGAAAGAAGAAAGAGAGAGAAAGAAAGAAAGAGAAAAAGAGAAAAGAGAAAAGAAATAAATAAAGAAAGAAGAGAAAAGAGAAGAGAGAAAGAAACAAGAATTCCACACCCAGCTACTTGTGAACGCCCTTCCTCTCTTCGTTACCCTGTTTACAACTTCGAACAATGCATTTTTCTTCACCTCCCCCCCCCCTCACCCTTCCCCATTTTGTGTTTTTCCCTTTCCATTTTCTCCATTCTTCATCTTCCAAAAACCGGTCACTTCACCCCCTTATACTACTAACATACTTCCTCCAATAAACTCCACATTTTTCCCCCCCCACCTTCTCTCCTTCTCTTTGGTTCCCTATTTCTCTTCTACCCTCCCCATTCTAATTCCCTCTCCCATCCCCATTAGGCCCAACTCCCCTCCACCCTTCAATTAACTCTTTTTTTTTCCCTCCATCCACCCCCAACCTAACTCCCCTCTTCCACTCCACTCCACCCTCCTCCCCATTCCTACCCCATTCCAACTCCCCCCTAGACGTTTCACCCTCCACTCCATCCCAAATCCCTCATCCCCCCTCTTTCCAACCCCTAACCCCACAAACCCTCTTCCCCATTCACACCCCATCCAACTCCCCCATTCCCCACCTCCCAACCCCCCCCCCTCTCCGCCATTTCCCCTACCACCCTCCTCGCCCTCTTCCACCCCTACGCATATCACCCCCCACTCCCCCCCTACCCTTCCACCCCCTCAAAAACCCCATTCCCCTTACCCCCTACCACCCTATCCATAGTCCCCATTCCCCCCTCCCACCCCCTACCACCCTATCCAAGTCCCCTTTCCCCCTTCCACCTACCACCCCCCAACCCAACTCCCAAACTCCACCCCCACCCAACACCCCTTTCACCCCCACTCCCCCCCCCCTTCCACTCCACACTTCCCCTCTCCACCTCCCCCACTCCTCACCCACCCCTTCCACCCCACTCCCCCTCCTCTCTTCCACTCCACAACTCCCCCCTTTCCACCTCCACCCCCACTCCTCCCTCCTTTCCACCCCCACTTCTCCCCCCTCCCTCTTCCACCCCACACACTCCATGGCAACGCGCGCCCCATTCAACTCCCAAACCCCGTGCACAGACTCGCCATCCCGCCTCTCACTGTTCTCCTCGAGCGTCGCTTACACCCTTATTCGCTCTCTCTCTCTCTTCTCTTCTCTCCTCTCTTGTTTTTCTCTCTTCCTCTCTCTCTCTTCTCTCGCTAGCTCAGCTCTCTTTTCTCCTCTCTCTCTCTCTCTTTCTCTCTCTTCTCGATCTCTCCTCTTCTTTCTCTCTCTCTCTCTCTCTCTCTCTCTCTCTCTCTCTCTCTCTCTCTTCTCTCTCTCTCTCTCTCTCTCTCTCTTTCTCTCTCTCTCTCTCTCTCTCTCTCTCTCTCTCTCTCTCTCTCTCTCTCGATCGCTAGCTCAGTCTCTCTCTCTTTCTCTCTCTCTCTCTCTCTTCTCTCTGGTTGTGTCTCTCTCCTCTCTGTCTCTGTCTCTGTCCTGTTCTCACCTCCATCTCTCCCTCTTCCTTTTCTTCCCTCACCACCCTCCAAATCCACTCCACCTCCTTTTCTTCCCACTCCCCCTCCCACTCCCCTCACTTCACTCCACTCCCACCGACTCATCATCACGGTCACTCATTTTTTCCGCTCTTTCTGTCTTCCTTTTTTTATCATTTCAACCCTTGACACTTTCTGGCCTTGGCGATAACCTCTGACCCTGACCTTCTGAGATAAAGTTCGTCCTTTTTAATTCTCATCTTTCTCTCTCTCTCTCTATCTATCTTTCTCTCTCGCTCTCTTTCTTTCTTTTTCTTTCCTTTCTCTCTCTCTCTCGCTCTCTTCTCTCTCTCTCTCTCTCTCTCTCTCTCTCTCTCTCTCTCTCTCTCTCTCTCTCTCTTCTCTCTCTCTCTCTCTCTCTCTCCTCTTTCTCTCTCTCTCTCTCTTCTCTCTCTCTCTCTCGCTCGCTCTCTCTATTATGCTTCAAATCCTTACATTTGTTTATTTTAATTTATTCATTTACAGTTATTTTTCATGTTTTTTTTTATTTCTTTACTTTTTATTTTATAATTTTTTTTTCTTTTTTTATTTGCTAATTTATCTAATTCTTTGTTTCTCATTTTTTTTCTCTCCACGTCTCTTCTCATCTTACTCACTCCTTGCTTTCACGTCAACTTTCCCTGTTTTTCATCTCTTGGTCGCTTGGTCCTCTTCCCCTTCTTTTTTCCTCCTGCCTCCTCTTCTTCCCTCCCTCCCCTTTTCCTTCTTCTTCCTTTCCTCCCCCCTTCCTCTTTTCCGCTTTCCCTCTCCCCTCGCCTACCTCTCCCCCTTCTCCTTCTCCTCCTTCTTTTCCTCTTCTTCTTCCCCCCATCCCCTTTTCCTCTACCCCCTTCCCCCCCTTCTCCTTCTTTCTTTTCCTCTTTCCTTCTCCTTCCCCCCTACCTCTTCCCCTTCCCTTCCCCCATCCCCTCCTCCTCCTCCTTTTCCTTTTCCCTTCCCTCCCCTCTCCCCTTTCTCTCCTTCTCCTTTCCTCCTCCTTTCTCTCCCACTCCCCCCTGCCCTCCCTCTCCCCCCCCCCCCTTCCCCCCATTCTCGTAACAGGTGGCACATAACTCATGCGAAGTGAGGGTAGTCAAGCCCTAACCTCAGGTGGACCGAAGACAAGTGTAGGAATAGCCTAGCCTGGTGCATCCTTCAGGGAGGGGGGAGGGGGGAGGGGTAGGATAGCCCCAAGGTAGTCTTCGCCTCTAAAGCAACTGCAGGAGAGGATATACTCTCGCGGGCAGTGTATCGAGAGGTAAACGAGGGAATAGGATATAGCACCCGGGTAGTCTAGCTTCAAATAGTAACTGAAAGATCATTAGCCCCAAGAGTCTACACTTCAAAAGTCAAGGTGGAGAGAGAATAGCCCAAATAATCTTACAACTTCAAAGAGCAATTAAAAAAATATTGGGGTAGTTTTCGCTTCAAAATCAAGCCAAAGGAGAGAAAGCCCTGGGTAGTCTATACTTTAAATGCAGTCGAAGGAGACAATAGCCCAAGTAGTCTACACTTTCAAGATGCCTAATCAAAAGAGTTAGAATAGCCAGGTAGTCTTTCGCTTCAAAATCAACCCTTAAAATGAGACAATAGCCCCGGGTAGTCTACTCATTCAATAGCAATCATAAGATAGATGAAGTAGCCCCAGGTACAGGATAGTTCTACTCTTCAAAAGCACCTGAAGGAACATAGCCCCCGGTAGTCTACACTTTAAATGCTACCGAAGGATTGAATATCCCTGGGTAGTCGACACTTTCAAAAGCGAGACGAGGGAATAGTTATATCGCCACAGTAGGCTGTTATGTACGCGCGTTCTACGTTATAACTCTCCTCACGAATGTTAAAACGTTCATCACGATGACTCCAGAAGGATTTTGCAATTGCTCGTGGGTCCGGGTCGGGCTGGATATGTGATCAGAGTTGTGCAGTGTCGTTGTTGAAGGGTGGGGGGCGTCGGCTGCTCGGTTACGGTGACTGTGGGTGATGTGGACTGTGGTGTGAGATCGTGCACGCGGTGAGAATTTTTGTTGATTT
>NW_020869619.1:237444-239895 GCF_003789085.1 Penaeus vannamei | reverse complement strand
AAGCCTGTCCTACCTCCTTCACCTCCTACTTCACTGCCCTTGCTCACTTCTCTCTCTCAACATGGCCTCCTATTCCTTTCTTCATTTTTGCCTCCCTCCTTCTCTCCCTTCTCCTCCCTTTCCTCTTCCTCTCCCCCTTGCCTCCCCCTTTCTTTCATTTCTACACCTTCTCATCCTTCTTCCTCTCCTCCTTCTTCCTCATCTCTTTCTTCCTCCTCCTCATGCCTCGTTTCTCCATCCTCCTCTCATTCCGCGGCCCTTTTTCCTCCTCCTCCATCATCTATCAATGACTCGTCCATCTCTAAAAATTATTATATTCCACCTTCGAAAGCCGTCAGGAGGCGAAAAGGAGAGGGAAGAGAAACATGGAAAAAAGGAAAGTAGAAGAAAGAGGGAAAGGGTATGGGACAGGAAGAGGGTTGGGGAGCGATGAGGGAGAAGGAAAAAGGAAGAGAAGGGAGGATGGAGGGAGAGAAGGGAGATGAGAGAAAGAATGGGTGAAGGAGAAGATGAAGGAAGAAGAGGGAAGAAATAAATGGAAAGAAGAAGGGAAAGGAGAAAGAAGAAAGAAAAGAAGAGAAAAACAGGGGAAAAGGAAACCATACTTAAACAAGAAGAAGTGAACCGACTAAGATTTACGATGATAATATAAATAATGATAATGTTTTTACACACACAGAAGAGAAATTAAAGTAAGATAAAATTTAAATTAGAAATGAGAAATGATATAGATGAAAATATTCGTGATTTTAATGATAGCGATGATGGTAATAGAAAAAGAATTATGTTAATTACTATCCTCCATCATTACAGTCATCAATATCATTGATATTATATTTGTAATCTATTGTATTGCTTAGTATCATCTATTTATTATGATTATTTTTATCATTATCATTATCATTTATTATTAGTATAGTATTATTATTATTATTATCATTATAGTATTACATTATCATTATCATTTTTGTTATATTACCGATTAACATTATTGATATCATTATTGTTATTATCTTTATTGTTATGTGATCTTTATTATTCACTTGTCCATCATCATTATATATATAATATCGTTATTTATCTTTTCTTATTCCATTTATCATTATCACCATCATTATTCTTTTCTTACTTCTTCATTATTAATTATCATTATTAATTCACATTATTATTGCTATACTATCGACATTAATATTGTTGTTATTACTACTCTATTTTATAATTATTACGACTGCCAAGGAGGTTATGGTTTTGGACGCGTTAGTTAGTTAGTTAGTTTGCTTGTTTGTCTGTTCGTTAGTTGGCAGGATAACTCAGAAAGTTATGAATAGGCTTTACTGATTTTTTTAACAGAGGTGTTGTGTTTCTTAACCTCACTTAGATGCTATTATTTTTGTGGCGATCCGGATATATTTGTATCGTCTGATAGTAGGATACCCCAAAAAGTTATGGATAGATTTTTCTAAAAATTTGGCCAGGGGTGTGCCTTGGCCTAAATTAGATGCCATTAAATTTTGGTGGTGATCCAGATCGTGATCCTGATCGAGGAATTTTATGAATGATTATTGTTGTTATTAATACTATTGTTATAATTATTACCACCGCCAAGGAGGTTTTGGACGCGTTAGTTAGTTAGTAATGAATGAATCATGACCCTTATTGCCTTGCCTTCACCAAGGAGATTGCGTGGACTTGAGAAAGATGATTTTAATGTAATTCTTTGTGTGGATAAAATCGTTGCATCAGTGACCTTATTGCCTTTGACGGAGGTGTGCGATCTCTGAGTGCCTCTAGGTGTACTGTTCTTATTGTTATCATAGTTATTATCATTTTCATTATTGTTTTTATACTTCTTATTCTAGTATTGATGTTATTTTAGTATTTTTATTATTTCAGCTTTGGGGTTATTGTTATCATTGTTATCATCATCCTTATCTTTATTGTTATTAATGTTGTTTTTGTTGTTATAATTGTTATTGTTATCATTGATTATTATTATCGTTATCACTATGATTATTAACATTACTACTACTATCATTTTTATTACTATTATTATTATTATCATTATTATTTATACATCATTATTATTATTATTAATATCTATATAATTTTCTTTTATCTTTCACGCGTTCTTTCTCTCCTTCTTTCTCTTTACATTTTTTTTTGTTCCTCTTCTCTTCCTCTCTTTCTCTTTCCACTTTCTTTCTCATTCCTCTTCTTTCTTCTCTCTTCAATCGGCTTCTCTATTTATCTCTTACTCCTCTTCCTTTCTTTACTCTCCCCTCCCTCTCTTCCCTCCTTCCTTCCCATCTACGCTTCCCATATTTACTCCTTTCACTCTCACTTCCTTCTTTTTTCATTTGCAATCTTCATTTCTTTTCTTCTCTCCCCACTTCACTTCCTTCTCTTCTCATTTGCATTTTTCCTCTTTCTTCTTTCTTTCACTTCCTTCTC
>NW_020869619.1:219944-229944 GCF_003789085.1 Penaeus vannamei | reverse complement strand
TGTGTGTATGTGTGTTGTTGTTGTTGTTGTTGTTTTCTTTTCTTGCGCGCATGTGTGTATCCGAGTGTGTGAGGATATGTGCACAAGTGTGCGTGTGTTTTCCCCACACAAAAAGCAACCAATCATAGCCTCCCGGAATCAGAAACAAATAAAGAACAAGGCTATTAATCTTCATTAGAGCAGAATGTGTTTTCTTTCTACTAAGACAAGACACAACCCGCGCCCAAGGGAGAGAGTCTGGTGTGCGTGTGTGAGTGTGTGTGTGTGTGTGTGTGGTGTGTTCTGCGTGTGTGTTTGTTTGTGTGTGTGTGTGTGGGTGTGTTTGTGTTTGTATGTGTGTGTGCGCGTGTGTGTGTGTGTTTGTGTATGTGTATGTGTGGGTGTTTGTGTGTGTGTATGTGTGTGTGTGTGTGTGTGTGTGTGTGTGTGTGTGTTGTGTGTGCGTGTGTGTGTGGGTGTTTGTGTGTGTGTGTGTGTGCGTGAGTATGTGTGCGTGAGTATGTGTGTGTGCGTATGTGTGTGTGTTTATGTGTGTGTGTGTGTACATCATACGTGTGAATCATTCCCTTACTTCCTAGAATGGGAGAACGCATGTACAAACACACGTATGGAACTGTTTTATATACGTGGATGTCTAAGTATGGAAAGGGAAAGGTAGGTAGGTAGGTATGTAAGTAGATAGTATAGTAGGTAGACCGATAAATGAATAGATACAAGTAGATAGAAATATTGATAGATAAACAGACATACAGATAGGTATATAGGTAAATAGACATAGATAGATATAAATAGATGGATAGACAAATAGAGAGAGAAAGAGGGAGAGAGCGACAAAGAGAGTGAGATAGAGGGGGGTGGGAGAGAGAGCGAGAGAGAGATAGACAGACAAATAGATAGATAGGTAGCTAGATAGACAGACAGATACACACACGCACACACACATATGTATATATATATATATATATATATATATATATATATATATATAATATATTATATATATATTTATATGTGTGTGTGTGTGTGTGTGTGTGTGTTGTGTGTGTGTGTATATATATATATATTATATATATATTATATATATATATATTATATATATATATATATATATATTATATATATATATATATATATATATATATATATATATATATATATATATATATATATATATATATATATATATATATATATATATATATATATATATATATTGAGAGAGGGAGAGAGAGAGAGAGAAGCAGACAGACAATTATATCTCTATACCTATCATTCTGCCGATCTGTTTATCTCAATTTCGTTCGTTTTTCACATCCTCATCATCACACAGCGTCATCACCCACACCACCACGATCGCCATTAATATCATCACATTCGCCGTAATAAAAAGGAATAAAGCGCCAATTAAACCGTGTTATATGCCAGATTGCGAGAGAGAGAAAACAGATCCGTAATTAGGCTCGTTATCAATAATTAATGGTAATAAATGATAATTAAATCGAGCATCTAAGTGTGTCAAATAAATTTCCCAAACTGATATCCTCATTAACTTTTTTTTTTAAGCATTATTCTTTTTTTCTATTTTTTCCACGTTTTTCCTATAAAAAATCGTATTTTTTACTCGTTTTATGTGTTCCTAATCTAATTAATATTTTTTCTCCCATTCGGAATTATGATTTTTGTCTTTCTTTTTCTTTCTATAATGCATATACTATTTTTTTTTCCATATTTCTCTCTTATTTATTTCCAGGGTGAACGAAGCGATCTGAAAACTGCAAAAGACATCGCTCAGGACACAGGTAAGTCCGAACGCTATTCCAGTCCCATTAGAACCTTTTCCCGTATTTATTCGTAATGGATTGCCTTATAATTCTCGACAGACCTTGGACTTTTAAATCGGATTTGTATTGGTGGGCTGAAGAAAGAGGGGGTGGGGGGGGGGAATCGGAGGAGGGAGGGGGGCAGAGAACGAAAAGGAAGGAAGGGGGTGAAGAAAGAGGTGGGGGGGGGTCGGGGGAGAGAGGGAGGAGGTGGGGCAGATAACGAAAAGGGAAGAAAGGGGGTGAAGGAAGAGGGGGTGGAGGGGGGAATAAGGGGAGGGAGAGGGGTGGTAGAGAACGAAAAGGGTAGGAGGGGTGGTGGGTGGAATCGGGGGAGGGAGGGGGTAGAGAACGAAAAGGGAAGGATGGGGAAAAAAGGGTAGGGTAGGGGTGAGGGAAAAGGGAGATGCCGAGGGAGAATAATGAAGGGAAAAAAGAGGTGGGGGGGGGGGTGGAGATAAGGAGGGGAAGGGGTATGAAGGGATGGTAGGTGGGGTGCTGCAGAAAGGGGGAGGAGACCGAGTGAGGGTAGGGGAAAGGGGAAGAGGGGGGTAGGGAGAGGGAAGGGAATAGGGAGAGGGAGAGGGGGAGGATGAAAAGGTGAGGGGTGCTGGGGGGGGAGGTTGAGGAGGTTGGGGGAGACCGAGTGAGGGTAGGGGGGAGGGTGAGAGGGGAAACAGAGAGAGGGGAGAGGATGAAGGGAGTGCTGGGAAAGGATGGGAGGGGGAGAAGGGGGGAGGCAGGGAAGGGGTTCTAGAGAATTGAAAACATGCGAGAGGTGAAGGGGGCACAAGGGAATGAGGCAGAGGGGGGGGGTAGTGGGGGAGGAGGAAGGTAGGAAGGGGAAGGAGAGAGGGTCCGGAGGGGGGGGGGTGCGTAGGCACGGTGTAGGGGGAGGGGAAGATAAGAGGTAATTAGCATATTGATGAGACAATAGCATGCTTGTGAGAGGGAAAAAAAGACCAAAAAATCTGTTATTGCGAAGGTAATTAGATTGTTATTGGCCTATTTTGCCATTAGGGCTTGTTAATGAGTAGTTGCCGGGGAAATGCGCACTTGAATGGCCGCGCCGAGTGGGCGGGGCTTCTCTTGGCAAGGCCGGTTATTTGTCGGTCTGTCTGTCGGTCAGCCTGTCTGTCTGTATGTCGGTCTGTCGGTCGGACTGTCGGACGGTAAATCTGTTTGTTTGTCAGTCGGTCGGGTCAGTCTGTCTGTCGGTCAGTAAATCTGTCTGTCTGTCTGTCGTCAATCGGTCTGTCTGTCTGCCGGTCGGCCGCCTGTCTGTCTGTTGTCGGTCGGCCTATCTGTCTGTCTGTCTGTCTGGTCGGTCGGTCTGTCGGCCTGTCTGTCGGTCGATCTCAGTCTGTCTGCCTGTCGGTCGGTCGCCTGTCGGCCTGTCTGTCTGTCGGTCGGTCGGTCGGTCGCCTGTCTACCTGTCGGTCGGTCGGCCTGTCTGCTGTCGGTCGGTCGTCGGCTTGCCTGTCGGTCGGTCTGTCTGTCGGTCGGCCTGTCTCTCTGTCTGACTGTCGGACGGTAAATCTGTCTGTCGGTCGGTCTGCCTCTGTCGGTCTAACGGTCGGTAAATCGGTCTGTCTGTCGGTCAGCCTGTCTGTTTGTATGTCAATCTGTCGGTCGGTCGGTCAGTCTGTATCTGTCTGTAGATTTATCTGTCGATCTGTCTGCCTTGTCTTGTCTAATTGTCAGTCTGTTCGTCTGTCAAACTATCGTGTGTCTGTCCGCCCGTCTTCTCTGACTGTCATCAATTTCTCTATGTCCGTCTGTTTCTCCATCTTCATCAGTTTATTTCTGTTTCGCGTCGTCTGTGTATGCGGGAAGGACCGTTTTCGTTTTTTTTTTTTTTTTTTTTTTTTTTGAAAGAGAGGAAGATGGACAAAGGAGATAGAGAGAGAGAGAGAAACAGGCGGATAAAGAGACAGAGAAAGAGAAAGAGAGGAAGATGGACATAGGAGATCGAGAAAGAGAAAGAGGTAGAAATAGAGAAAGAGAAATATACAGAGAAAGAGAGGAAGACCGACAAAGGAGATCGAGAGAGAGAAAGAGGTAGAGATAAAGAAAGAGATTCAGAAAGAGAAAGAGAGGAAGACAGACAAAGAAGATCAAGAGAAAGAGGTAAAGATAAAGAAAGAGAAAGAGAAAGAGAAGACGACAGACAAAGGAGATCGAGAGAGGAAAAAAGGAGAGAAAGAGAAAGAGAGAAACACACAAAAGAAGAAATATTCTATATACACTATATATGTACATGTACTTCCTTCCAGACTCCAGTTATAACTTAGTTGTTATTCCCAAGTTAAAAGACTTGCTGTTGTGATTATTGTGCAAGAACTGCGGAAGTTTAATTGAATTTATTTACATATGAATAAATGCACTTCAAAAAAATGGACACACCTCACCTAACGCTCCGTAAGGTCCAATCTCCATAGGACACTGCAGGGAAATGACCCTTATGATTAGGAGGTTCATAACAACACTTGCCGGAATTTGAGGAAAGATTTATTCAGAAGCTTCTGGAAAGGCCGGTGGAGGTGATGAGTGCATTTGCAAACAAGGACAATGGAAAAAGATGTATGTGTTTGTTTATTTGGAGCAAATGTATTGTTGTGTTTTGAGTATGAAGAGGAATCAAAACAGTATTTTTTTTTCGTTTTTATTCAGTAAGATTTAGATGTTGGTTTATTCATCTATTTGTTTATAAATTGATTTGCATTCCGCTCCCACTCTTCCCCCTCTGCTCCTCTATTTTCTTCTCTCTGTCCGTCCAGATTTTTTTCGTTTCTAGTCTGTTCCCTTTCTCTCTCTCTCTCTCTCTCTCTCTCTCTCCTCTCTCTCTCTCTCTTCTCTCTCTCTCTCTCTCTCTCTCTCTCTCTCTCTCTCTCTCTCTCTCTCTCTCTCTCTCACACACACACACACACACACACACACACACACACACACACACACACACACACACACACACACAACACTCTCTCTCTCTCTCTCTCTCTCTCTCTCTCTCTCTCTCTCTCTCTCTCTCTCTCTCTCTCTCTCTCTCTCTCTCTCTCTCTCTCTCTCTCTCTCTCTCTCTCTCTCTTCTCTCTCCTCCCAAACACACTCTCTCTCTCTTTCTCCCTCCCTCCCCCTCCTGTCCGACATGAGAAGAGGGGGGGGGGGAGGCAGAGTGTGAGATGTCAGATGGGACGTCTGAATGTGTTGTTGGTGTCATCTCCGCTTGTAGTGACGTCATCCAAACACGTCAGTGACATGTCTTGACTGCTTGACAAGTTTGCTGCCGTTCTGGTGTTTCTTGTTTTTGTTTGTTTATTGTTTTCTGGTGAAGAGTCCATTTTTTTTTTAAGATGATAAGTGAAAATGCGTTAAAGATGATGATGGTAATGATGATAATGATGGGGATGATAACAAGAATGATATGTACATTTGTGACGTTAATATGTGATGAAAATTATTATGGTACTGGTAATGATGCTAATGAAAATGACGACTGGCATAGTTTTGACAATGACTTCAACAACGATTTCAACAGTAATTAGAGAGAGAGAGAGAGGAAAGGAGAGAGAGAGAGAAGTAGGCTAACAAAGAGGTATCAAAATTGTTTGGAATTTCCTGGGAAAGCCTTTAGAGGAGGGTGACAGCAAAGTCACTAATTTTTCTTTTTTTTCTTCTTCTTTTTTGTGTGCTGAGAAATTAACAACAAAGGGATACCCGAGGTGTTGCACAAATGTTGCAAAACTAACTCCCAAATGATAACCCATATCACAGGCGATGTGAATAAACAGCAACAACAACAGCAAAGACAGCATTCTTTGGGACATAAGTAAAATCGACAACAAAAATACTACCAAAGATTTATTCATTTATTTATCTGAATGTGTCGGGAACTGCCAACAAAAACCGTACCGCCATTGTTCAGAGTTCACGGGGAATGTTCCGAAACAGTTCACACGACATGTCCTTCTTGACACTTTTTGTTGTAAGTGAGAGAGAGAGAGAGAGAGAGAGAGAGAGAGAGAGAGAGAGAGAGAGAGAGAGAGAGAGAGAGAGAGAGAGAGAGAGAGAGAGACCGACGAAACGAAAACACTAAGAATATATGAAAATAATGGAGATAGATAGACTGACTGAGTGATTATTTCATTGATTGATTGATTGAGATGTCGATTAATTAATTTACTCCTTGACATTTTTAGTTATTAATTCATTTATTGGTTGATTGATTGATTTCTTGATTGGTTGATTGACTGATGAATTGACAGATAGATAGATCAGCGAATAAAACGAATTCTAAAAAAATGAAGGTAATAGTAAAAGCTGTACAGCAAATCATCGAGTGTTGATTCTGATTCTTCATTAAAATGATCAAAGAAGAACAACAAGAATAAGAAGAGAAAAAAAATATCTATAAAAAGACCGTAACAGTGAGGAATGTTGGTGGATATGACCGAAAAGACATGTAGACAAGAACCACAAGAATTCTAAAAAAAAAAGAAAAAGAAAGAGAGAGGGGAGAGAGGAGAGAGGAGGAGAGAGAGAGAGAGAGAGAGAGAGAGAGAGAGAGAGAGAGAGAGAGAGAGAGAGAGAGAGAGAAGAGAGGAGAGGGAGGGGGGAGAGGGAGAGAGAGAGAGAGAGAGAGAGAGAAAGAAAGAGAAAAAAACAAATAATATTTTTTTTCCTTCTTGACATACCCTGACCTTTGACCGTGGGATCCAACACCCTTACCCTTATACTCCTATCCTCCCCTCCTTCCTTTCTCCTCCTCTCTCCTTTCCTCCCCCTCCACCCCCTTACCAACTCCCCTCCTCCTCCTCCCCACCTCCTCTTTCCTTCCTCCCCCTCCTCCCCACCCCCTCTTTCCTTCCTCCCCTTCTTCCACCACCCCACCCCACGCCCCTCCCCCTCCTCCTCCCCACCCACCAAATCCCCCCCCCCCAACCTCCCCATAACGAGAGACAAGGTCGCATCTCCCTTGTCCCAACGACCCGCAGCGCCTTGTAGCAGAGGGTGATGGAGGAGGGGGCGAGTGTGTGGATGATGGAGCACCGATGTGACACCGTGCCAGATGCTGCGGGAGGCCTGGCACTCTGGAGGGCGGGAGGTGGCACTCGAGGAGGGCTTCGGGTGGGCGGTTGGAGGGGTAGGTAGGGGTTGAGAGAGAGAGGGAGGGAGGGAGGAGAAAGAGAGGAGGAAGGAGGGTGGGAGGGAGAAGGGAGGGGAGGAGGGAGGGAGGGAGGGAGAGAGAGAGAGGGAGAGAGAGAGGGGAGAGGGAGAGAGAGAGAGAGAGAGAGAGAAGATAGATAGATAGAAGGTAGATAGATACATAAATTGATGTACAGATATAGATGAAGATTAAAGATGGAAATAGAAGGAGGAGATAAATAGAGAAAGGGGGATTTACGCAAAAAGTAGGCTAAAGAACTTACATTTTCAGTAGCTTTTTATTTATCTATTATTATTTTTTCGTATTTTACAAATCACATGTTCTATAGAAACAACAAGCGTGCGCATTTAGACTCTGTGACGTCATCACATAACCGACATATCCTGTTTGCTATTACTAATCACTTTCCCGCCCATCACATCAGCTGATGATGATACAAGACAATCGTGTATATAGAATGAAATTAAGAAAAAAAAATAAAATAACAATTACCCCGAAAAACGAAGGAATTTTTATAAAAGAAAAGAAAAGAAGGTGAAAAATTGTAACTAGCTTATTCTATAGAGTTCTGTCTAGCTTCCAAATGAAATGTTTTGGTGTATGAGGTATTATATTTCCCCAAACGTTTCCCCAAAGTAAAGGGTTGTTTCTTCCCTACAAAGCTATATTTTACGGTACACGACTTTCGCGGAATAACCAATGTTTACAACACAACTGCAGAAAACACTAGAGCAAGTCTGTTTCCTTAATCCTAAAGTGTTCATACTAAAAGGAAATGCGAAAAAGAAAATGTGATAACGTGACTGTAGTGCTTGGTGTGTGTGTATGTGTGTGTGTGAGAGAGAGAGAGAAAGAGAGAGAGTGTGTGTGTGTGTGTGTGTGTGTGTGTGTTGTGTTTGTATGTATGTGTGTGCATGTGTGTGCGAACGAGCGTGAGTGTGTGTGTGTGTGTGTGCATGTGTGTCTGTGTGCGTGCCTGTGTGTGTGTGTGTGTTTGTATATATGTGTGTGCATCTGTGTGTACGAACGAGCGTGTGTGTGTTCGCTCATTTTATGTACACGCTTCTGAGAAAGGCCGAGTCACAGCCGAAAGCCAAGAAGCGTGTGACGTTACCGATTCGCTGTAAACGTTTTCATGATCAATACAAAACGTTTTCGCAGAATGTTTAGCAAAGTCTGACGTCACTGATATTCGGGATTTGTTGCAATTTCCTGCAAGAAGGATATTGTTAGCAACCTCCGTGTCAAGCGAATTTAGAAGATATACTTTTTTTTTTTACAGTGTGAGTTATTCATTAACGAGTCAGCTGTTGTGCTCTCGTGTCATATGGCTTGACACCGGGCATCATATATCATATAAGAGAGCTTGCCTAAAAGACATTTTTGCCACTGTTTTTTTAATCAAATTTTGATTATTATCATCAGCAGCAGCATACTCTTCATCATAATTAAAATTATACTCATTTAAAAGCATACTCATATTCATAACCATACTAATATTCATAATCGTCATCATAATTAAAATTATACTCATTTAAAAGCATACTCATATTCATGTTCATAATCATAATCATACCCAAAATCACCAGCAACAAAAACAATAACAACAACAGCAACAATAACAACATCAATACTAACAATAACAGCAAGAAAAACAATAACAACAACAATAACAAAAACAACAGCAACAATGACAACAACATCGACCATAACAATAACAGCAAGAAAAATAATAACAACAACAATAAAACAACAGCAAACAACAACAATAACAACAACAACAACAACAATACCAGCATCAGCAACAGTAACAACAAAACAGAAATAACAGTAAAACAAAATGTGGTTCGCTGGGCTGAGTGTAGCGTGAGAAAGATTCCGATCTGCAAATGCGATTCTGTTTTGCTCCCTTGGCCAGCTTCTGCTCCCGAGATGCTCACCTGGAGAAGATCGACAGATGGTTTGATCGATTGGGAAGGGGGGAGGGGGTGGAGGGGGAGAGGTAGAAGAGGAGGAAGGGGGGGAAGAGGGGGGGGGATGAGGGGGAGGAGGAAAGGAGGGGAAAGGAGGGGGAGGGGGGAGGGGAGGAGTAGAAGAGGAGGGGTAGATGGAAGGGAGGAGGAAGGGGAGAGGAGGAGGAGAGGGAGGAGGGAGGGAAGAGAGGAGGAGAGGTGGAAACGAGCAGAAGGAGGGAGGAGTGGAAGAGTAGTTGGGGAGGAGGAGGAAGAAGAGAGAGGGAAATAAGGAAGAGTAAGGAGAGATGAACGAAAAGCAGAAGGAGGAAGTTGAAGAGGAGAAGGAGATGGAGACAAAAGAGGAAAAGGAAGGAGGGGAAGGAAGGAAGAAAGGAGGAATTATGGGATGAGGGGAGGGAAAGGGTAAGGGGGGAGGGGGGGGAGAGACGGGTGTTACCTGATCCCCCTTTATACACACTCGTACTCCCTTTTTTCTTTCTTTCTTTCTCTTCTACTTTTTTTTTTTTTTTTTTTTTTTTTGTCTCTCTGTATTTTTTTTTTCTTTTTTTCATCTTCAAACTTTGGGAAGGAATGGAGGTGCGAGTCTTGGTTCATGTTTCTTCTCAGATCGTGGTAAGTTTTGAAAGGGTCTTTCATGTTTTACTTTATCTATTTCAATATTTCCTGTTTATAGCCATCTATTTCTCTCTCTCTCTCTCTCTCTCTCTCTCTCTCTCTTCTCTCTCTCTCTTCTCTCTCTCTCTCTCTCTCTCTCTCTCTCTCTCTCTCTCTCTCTCTCTCTCTCTCTCTCTCTCTCTCTCTTTCTCTTTCTACTTTCTACATTTTCCTCTTCAACCTCCCTCTCTATGCCTATCTATTTATCTATCAATATGTGCGTGAGTTGCTGTTTGTCTGTATCTTTCATCCTGTCTATCTATCTATCTATCTACCGACCTATCTATCAATCTTCCTATCTATCTATCTGTTTATTAATCTATTCCTCTCTATGTTCTCGCTCGCTCTTCCCTTCCCCTCCCCACCTTCCCTCCTTCCACTCA
>NW_020869619.1:209944-212444 GCF_003789085.1 Penaeus vannamei | reverse complement strand
TAGGATGCTGCTCTTGCCTCCTGAGGGAAGGGAGGGAGGGAGGGGAGGGTTGGAGGGATAGGGGGGGGAGGGGGGGTAGAGGGGGGGAGATGAGGGGTTGGAGGGAGGGGGGAGATGTAGGGGTTGGAGGGAGGGAGGGGATGGGAGGGAGAGGGGTTGAAAGGGAGAAGGAGGGGTTGTAGAGAGGCATGGAGGGGAGAAGGAGGGGAAGGGGTTGGAAGGAAGAAGGAGGGGTTGCGGGGGGGGTGGAAGGGAGGGAGGGGAGAAGGAGGGAAGGAGGGGCTGGGAAGGTTGGATAAGTGGAGGGAGGGAGGTGAGAAGAGAGGGTGGGTGGAGGAGGGGAGGGAGGAGAGGGGAAGAGGGAGGGATGGAGTAAGGGAGATATGAGGGAAGAAGAGGATGAATAGGGATGAGGAGAGGGGGATAAGAGAAAGGTAGGAGAGGGAGGGGGAGAAGGGAAGGGATAAAGTAGGAGAGTAGGAAAAGGGAAGGAAGAGCAAATATAGGGAAGAGGAGGAGAAGGAGAGGGGGAGCGGGGATTGATGGGTGAAGAAAGGGGAATAGATGAGAAGAGAAGGAAAAGGAGGAAGGGAAAACTTGAGAAGGGGGAAAAAGGGAATGGGGGAGAGGAGGAGGAAAAGGAAGTGCTGGAGGAAGAGGAAGAGGAAATAGAGAAGGTGTTGGAAAGGAGGAGGAAAGGAGACGGAGTAGGAAGAGGAGGAAGAAGAGGAAAGGGAAAAACTCGGCAAGAGGAGAAGGAATAAGGGGAGAAAGGAAGAGAAAGAGGGGATGGGAGAGAGAAGAGGAGATGGCAACTGTGTGGCGAAATTCACTTAACACAATCCCATAATTAAATGAGGGAAGGATAAACACGATTTTGTCCGGAATGGTGATGAACGAAAAAAAAGGAAGCAAGACGAATTTGAATTAATATGAAATCTTGAAATAGAATTAGAAAGGGGGGGGGGGGCGACAAAGCCTTTATTGGAAATAGGCAAAAGGTTGGGGGGGGAGGTAGGAGGAGGGAAGAGGGGGGAGAACCGAAAATGAAGGGAAGGTATTATGAAATCCTAATTTTCGGAAATTTGAACGAAAGCGGACGGGGCTGGTTAAAACCTACGGAATATAAACCCCGATTTCACTAGAGACTCGGTTTGCTCGCCGCCGCCGCCGCCTCCACGTGTTTGATCATAAAATTAGCCCCGGGAATCGAACCTTTTAGATTTTGAATTAGTTAATCTCGACCGCGCCATTGTTTGAGCGAATTCCTTTTTTACGCAAATCACTTTTCTTTTCCCTCTCTCTCTCCTGAAGGGCAAAAGCACTGGGGAAATTCTGCTCAAACACCGAAAAGAGAAAGAAAAAAAAAGATGTATGAGAGACCCTTGATAGATTTTTCACTTTAATTTTCGGCAAACACTCTCCGCACAAAAAAAGTGTTGTGTATATTTCGAGTTAAATGGATCTCGAGGAAAAAAGTGTCATTCGCCAATCGGATTAAACTAAAAAAAGAAAAAAAAAAAGGGAAAAATGAAGATGGATTTTGGGTCTCGAGTTTGTTCCCGATTTCGAATCTGTGTTCAGCAAATAGAGAGAGAGAATTTCGTTAACAGGAAGCCATCTGTGATACGAAGGGCGTTGGGGAATATTTTCTTCTTTACTTTTTTAATGTTAATCTTTAATTCACTTTTTTGTCTTTTGTCTTTTGCTTCGTTGTTTTTTTATCTTCGTTTACTTTTTTTCTTTGTTTATATGTTCTCTCTCTCTCTCTGTTTCTTCTCTCTCTTCTCTCTCTCTATATTTCTCTCTCTCACTCTCTCGCCCTCCTCTCTCTCTCTCTCTCTCTCTCTCTCTCTCTCTCTCTCTCTCTCTTCTCTCTCTCTCTCTCTCTCTCTCTCTCTCTCTCTCTCTCTCTCTCTCTCTCTCTCTCTCTCTTCTCTCATCTCTCCTCGTCTCTCTCTCTCTCTCTCTCTCCTCTCCTCTCTACTCTCTCTCTCTCTCTCTCTCTCTCTCTCTCTCTCTCTCTCTCTCTCTCCTCTCTCTCTCTCTCTCTCTCTCTCTCTCTCTCTCTCTCTCTCTCTCTCTCTCTCTCTCTCTCTCTCTCTCTCTCTCTCTCTCTCTCTCTCTTCCTCTCTCTCTCTCTCTCCTCTCTCTCTCTCTCTCTTCTCTCTCTCTCTCTCTCTCTCTCTCTCTCTCTTCTCTCTCTCTCTCTCTCTCTTCTCTCTCTCTCTTCCTCTCTCTCTCTGACTGTTCTACGGTATAACCTTTTATGTTCCCTCGTTTTTCTCTCCCCTCCCTTCAGTGCCCCCTCCCCTGCCTCCACCCCCCCCTTTCTCCCCCAACTTACAACAGCTGCGAAAGAAGTTTTCTCAGCGGAAGACGAGCGTCAACGAGGTCCCGGATGTGACCAACAGCAGCGCCACACTTCAGCAGCGGACATTGCCGAAAACAACGTAGCGTTTACAGTATAAAAGGGAACTTGGGCCCAGGTTATATGTCC
>NW_020869619.1:192913-195413 GCF_003789085.1 Penaeus vannamei | reverse complement strand
CCTCTCCCTCTCCCCCCCCCTCTCCCCTCTCCTCCCCCTCCCCTCCCCTCCCCCTCTTCCCTCTCCCTTCCCCCTCCCCCTCCCTCCTCCTTCCCCCTCTCCCTTCCCTCCCTCTCCTTCCCTCCCTCTCCCTCCCTCTCCCTCTCCCCTCCCCTCTCCCTCCCCCCCTCCTCCCCCCTCTTCCCTCCCTCCCTCCCCTCTCCCTTCCCCCCCCTCCCCCTCTTCCCTCCCCCTCACCCTCTTCCCTCTCCTCTCCCTCTCCTTCTCCCTCTCCTCCCCCTCCCCCCTCCCCCACTCCCTCCCCTCCCCCCCTCCCCCTCCCCCTCTCCCTCTCCCCTCCCTCCCCCTCCCCTCCTCCCTCTCCCTCCCCTCTCCCCTCCCCTCTCCCTCTCTCCCTCTCTCTCCCTCCCTCTTCTCCTCTCTCCCTCCTCTCCTTCCTCTCCCTCTCCCTCTCCCTCTCCCCTTCCCTCCCTCCTCCCCTCTCCCCCTCCCTTCCCCCTCCCCCCCTCCCCCTCCCCTCCCCCTCTCCTCTCCCTCTCTCTTCATTCATACATCTATGTATGTGCGAAGCGGCTATGCCCTCGATGCCTATGCTTAACAAAGACTCTATAAGCGTCTGTCTGATGCCCGCGCTGGCTTGGCCTCCTTCAGCAGCAGAGAGTCCACGAGTTCGTTTTCTTAGGAGGACCTTCTTCCTCTCCTTCCCTCTGGTCTTCCCGTTTCACCGATCTTGGTCTTCCTTGTTGCTGCTGTTGCTTTTCTGTTGGATTTCTTCTTCTTCTGCGTCTTCCTTTTTATTCTCCTCTTCATTATTGTGATTATTCTCGTCCTTTTTCTGAGCTTCTTCCTTCTCCTCCTTTTTATTTCTTCTTCTACTTCCTCTTGCTCTTGTCCTCCTCTCTATCATCATCCTACTCCTCTTCCTCTTCTCTCCTCCCTTCTTCTTCCTCCCCCTCCTTCTCCTTCTCTTCATTTTCCTTCTCCTCCTCTTCCTTTTCTTTCTTCATTTTGTTCTTCTTCTTCCTCTTATCCTCTTCCTCATTACCATCATCTTTCGCTTCCTCTTCGTCTTCTTCCTCCTCCTCCTTCTCCTTTTTCTTCTCTTTCCTCTTCCCCTCATCCTCCCCCTAATTATCATCCTTCTATTCTTCTCTTTCCTCCTCCTCCTCCTTATCTTTCTACTTTTCTTCCTCTTCTTACTTCTCCTTCTTCAACTCCTCATCTTCCTCCATCTTCTTCGCCCCACCTTCTCCGCCTCCATTTCCTCCACCTCCACCTCCTCCATCTCACCTCACCTCCTCCTCCACCTCCTCCTCCTCCTCCTCCTCCTCCTTCCACTCCTCCCTCCTCCACCTCCTCCCTCTACTCCTACTCCTCCCCCTCCTCCTCCTCCTCCTCCTCCTCCTCCTCCTCCTCCTCCTCCACCTTCCTCCTCCACCTCCTCCTCCACTCCTCCTCCTTCCACCTCCTCCTCCTCCTCCTCCACCTCCTCCTCCTCCTCCTCCTCCACTCCACCTCTCCTCCTCCTCCATCCTCCTCCTCCTCCACCTCCACCTCCCTTCCCCGCCTCCGACAACCGAACAATATTCAATCCCATCTATAGAGCCTCTGCACAACGGGTCCTTTTTAACACAACGAGAGAGGAATACTGAATAAATCCTTTACGGAGCGATGAGAAATTCGATGGAAATAACATCCCACCGAATCTACAAGAGGAAAGTCAATTCTTTGTTGTGATTCGCTCCCTCGCCGCCATTGTGTCTGTTTTTGGCGGGAAACGTGACTCGGGAAGAGAGGATGCGTTAAAATGGATCCTTTTTTCTGTGATTTTGAAGTCGGAGTTTTGTGTTTGGATGCGTTATTATCGTGGATGTTATTGTCATTATTTATGATGGCAGTAATGTTATTGTTTTCAGTTATTATCGTTATCATCATTTTTATTCTTTTTTTGTCATTTGTTTGGGCTCGGAGGTCAAGCATTACTAAAGTGTAGCTGCATTTCGACCATTCATATATATATTTTTGGTGTTGATATAATTTGTGTCCAATTTACATTTCACTTTTATAATTTCTCTCTCTCTCTCTCTTCTCCTCTCTTATCTCTCTCTCTCTCTCTCTCTCTCTCTCTCTCTCTCTCTCTCTCTCTCTCTCTCTCTCTCTCTCTCTCTCTCTCTCTCTCTCTCTCTCTCTCTCTCTCTCTCTCTCTCTCTCTCTCTCTCTCTCTCTTCTCTCTCTCTCTCTCTCTCTCTCTCTCTCTCTCTCTCTCTCTCTCTCTCTCTCTCTCTCTCTCTCTCTCTCTCTCTCTCTCTCTCTCTCTCTCTCTCTCTCTCTCACTCTCTCTCCCACGCTCACATGCACACACTCTCTCCGTCTTTCGTTCTTCCTGAGTTTCTCTTTCTCTCTTTCCCCTCTTTCCCCCTTCTCCCCCCCCCCCCCTTTTCGCTCCCTTCCTTTTCTCACACCAACAATAAAAAAACGACAAAGAAAGCACGTATCCGCA
>NW_020869619.1:182913-187913 GCF_003789085.1 Penaeus vannamei | reverse complement strand
TGTGGTTGGCTGTTTTATCTGTCGCTTCTCTTGTTTTTCTCTCTCTCATATCTCTTTCTTTTCTCTATCTCTCTCCTCTATCTCTCTCTCTACCCCTCTCCCTCTCCTCTTCCTGTCTCTCTCTCTCTCTCTCTCTCGTTCCTTGTCATCCTATCCTTCTTATCGACCTTCAAAGTTAAAACTTCCATAATCATCTTACCCTAATCATCATCTTTATCACCACATCTTCCTCACCCATCCATTTATCAATCATTCTCATCCACCTCACCATAAAAAAAAGAGAGGAGAGAGAGAAAATATAACATGGAAAAAATATCTTTTGTTATCCTCTTGTGATACAGGTTGCTCCGTTCCCCCTTCCCCTCGCTCTAACCCCCTTAACCACCAGGTCCCCCTCTCCTCCCCCTCTCTAACCCCCCCACCCCCACCCGTTCCTCCCTCTCCCCCTCTCTCTCTAACCCCCACCCCCACCCCCTCCCCTTTCCCTCATCCCCCCTCTCCCCCCCCCCACCCCCACCCCCGTTCCTCCTCTCCCCCTCTCCCAACCCCCCACCCCTCACCCCGGTCCCCCTCTCCCCTCTCTCTAACCCCCCCCACCCCAAAACCCCCCACCCCACCCCGTTCCTTCTCTCCCCCTCTCTCAACCCCCCAACACCCCCACCACCCCCACCCCGGTCCCAGTCAGCTGCGTTAGTCATCGCGGAACTGAATTCCACCTCATTCGCCCTCGCTCCACCCTCGCACCCTCCCCTCCACCCTTTCCACCTCTCCCTCCACCCTCGCACCCTCTCGCTCCACCCTTCCACTCTCACGTTTCCACCTCTTTCTGTCTTTTCCCTTTTCTCTCTTCTCTGTCTGTTCTTTTCGCTTCGCTCTCTTCCATACTGTCGCTCCACCACTATGTCGCGCTCCCTCTTTATTCTTTCCGTGCCTTTACTCCACTCTTCCATTTAGCCATTTCCTTTCCACCTTCTTACCATCTTCTCTCTCTTTCTCCTCCCCCTCTCTCTCTTTCTTTCCCCTCCCCCCCTCTCTCTCTCTCACCCTTTCTCCCTCCCTCCCTCCCTCCTTCCCTCCTCTCCCTTTCTCCCTCTTCCCTCCCTCCCTCCTTCCTCTCCAACCACCGTCCCGCCCATCCCTCCTTTTCTTCTCATCTCTCTCTCTTCCACATTCTACCCCTCTCTCTCTCCTTCCACACTCCTCCCCATCCTCCTTCCTTCCTCTCTCTCTCTCTTCCACATTCTCCCCCTTCTCCCTTCTTCTTCCCATCTTACATCTCCATCTCGCCTCTCTCTTCTTTATCCCACCCCGCTGACAGGGGCTGAACATGCATTTCTTGCCGCCCGTGCATGAGAGAGCAGTGTCACCTCCCAACGTCAGTCACTGGTGCATGACGATTGGCTGGCATGTGGTAGACTGTCTCAAAGCATGAATTAAGATACAAAGAAGTCAGGATTTCTTTTATTTATTTTTGAGTAGATAAATGACAATGTTCTTTCCTTATTTTGAGTAGATAAAGACAATTTCTCTTTCCTTATTTGGAGTAGATAAAGTAAAATTTTCTCTTTCCTTATTTGGATACGAGTAAAATTTCTTTCCTATTTTGAGTAGATAAATCATCTTTCTTTCCTTATTTAGAGTAGATAGAGACAATTTCTCTTTCCTTATTTGGAGTAGATAAAGTAAAAATTTATTTCCTTATTTTTAGTAGATAAAATCAAAATTTCTTTCCTTATTTTGAATAGATAACGTCAATCTTTCTTTTTTATTTTGAGTACATAAAGACAATCTTTCTTTCCTTATTTTGAGTAGATAAAGACAATCTTATCCTAATTGCAGTAGATAAAGTCAATTCTTTCTCCTTATTTTGATAGATAAAGTCAATTCTTCTCTCCTTATTTTGAGTAGATAAAATCCATTTCTCTCTCCTTATTTTTATATAAAGACAATCTTTCTTTCCTTATTTGAGTAGATAAAGACAATCCTTATTTTGAGTAGATAAAATCCATTTCTCTCTCCTTATTCTTATATAAAGACAATCTTTCTTTCCTTATTTTGAGTAGATAATCAAGGAAGATCGTGGTGTTTCATCGAGTGAGCGAATCGTTTCAAAATGGATCACTTTGACGGGAGGATGAGGATTAAGTTGCAAAGTCGATCGTCAGTGTTTTCGAAAAGGCTTTGGGGGATTTGGCGAGCTGTATTTCTGCGATTTTTTTTTTATGTGTGTATTTGGTCTGTCCTGTCTGTCTGTCTGTCTGTCTGTCTGTCTCTCTCTCTTCTCTGTCTATCTCTGTTTGTCTGTCTGTCTCTCTCTCTCTCTTTGTTTCTGTCTATCTCTGTTTGTCTGTCTGTCTGTCTGTCTCTCTCTGTCTGTTTTCTGTTTCTCTCTCTCTCTCTCTCTCTCTGTTTGTGGGTCTGTCTCTCTCTCTCTCTCTGTTTGTCTGTTTCTCTCTCTCTCTCCTCCCTCTCTCTCTCCTCTCTCTCTCCTCCCTCCCCCCCCTCTCTCTTCCCTCCTCTCTCTCTCCCCCACCCCCTCTCTCTCTCTCGTTGCAGCAATACGTGCGCTCTCTCCTGCACGCTCTTTGCAAACACAAAACAAAGCATAACGGACTCCCGAGCGTGATGCTTCGTCCATGCTGCGGGTATTCTGCTGTCCCTGCATGCTGCTCGCTCTTCCGTTTCTCTCTCTGCTTTCGTTTTCTGTCTGTTCTGTTTGTCTGTTTGTTTGTCTGTTTGTTTGTCTTTCTGTCTGTCTGTTTGTTTGTCTTTCTGTCTGTCTGTTTGCTTGTTTGTGTGTCTGGTCTGTTTGTCTTTCTGTCTGTCTGTTTGCTTGTTTGTGTGTCTGTGTTTGTCTTCTGTCTGTTTGTTGTCTGTCTGTCTGTTTGCCTGTTTGTCTGTCTTCTTGTTTGCCTTTCGTTCTTTTGTTTCTTTCTTCTCTTTCTCTCTTCTCTCTCTCTCTCTTTCCCTTCCTCCCCCTAATCTTCTCCCTCTTTCTCTCTCCCTTTTCCCGCTCTCTCTCTCTCCTTTCTTCCCATCTATCTATTTATCAACGAAAGGGGAAGTGCCTAAAATGAGAAGAACAGACGAAGTAAGTAAAAGTGAAATAAAAGTGAAAAAGAATGAGGGAAATGGAGGCACAGGCAAAGAAGAGCGAAAACAGGAAGTGGGAAAAGGGGAAGGAAAAATAGGTTTAACTAAGAAAAAGAAGGTAAGAGAAAGAGAAAGAGAGGAGAGAGCGAATAAAGAGGAACAGGTAGGAAAAAGACAAGTAATAAAGGAGGAAGAAGAAGAAGAAGGAGAGACTAAGAAGAAAGAAAGAGAGAAGAAGGAAGAAAGAAAAAGAAAGAAAAAAAAGAAAAAAGAAGAAATAATGAAAGAAAAAGAAGAAAAGAAAAAGAGAAAATAAAAAAAGAAAAACAGAAATAAAGAAAGAAAAAGAAGAAAAACCGAGAATAAGAAAGAAGGAAGGAATGAGAGGAAGAAGAAGAAAGAAGAGGAGGAGGGTGATGCACCGATCTCAGAACCCCCCCCCCACCCAACCCTCCCCCCTACCCCTCCTCGCGCTGGGTACTTGGGTGATGTCCAACAGTTACGTGGTTTTACAGCGCGGGGGGTGGGGGTGGGGGGGGGCTCTTGTCTGTCTCCCTTTTTGTATGTCTGCTTCTCACTCTCTCTGTCTCTCTTTCTCTCTCTCTGTCTCTGTCTTGCTCTCTCTCTCTCTCCCTGTCTCTGTCTCTCTGTCTCTCTCTTTCTCGGTCTCTCTCTCTCTCTCTCTCGCACTCTCTCTCTTCTCCTCTCTCGCTCTTCTGTCTCTCTTTCTTTCTTTTCTTTCTCTCTGTCTCTCTCTCTCTGGCTCTGAGTGTTTTTCTCGCTTTTTTCTGATTTTCGAGTTGGATTTTTGGAAGTCTGCCTTCTTCGGTCTTATCTTTCTTTTATTTTTCTTCATCTTTCTCATTTTCTTGCTCTCTCTCTCTCTCTTTATCTTCCTTGCTTTCTCTATTGTTTTTTTTTTCTCTCTCTATATTCCATTCTCTCTCTCTCTCTTTCCCTCTCTTTCAAGACTCCTGTTCCATTGTTCCATTTATTCCATGTCTTCAATTCCCTAACTTGTTCATCCTCAGGTGAAAGTGTGGGCCCGGGCTGAAAAGTGACTTCGAATTCGGGCGCCGGTTTTGGGCCACACCCTTACCCTGGTCGCCTCTTCCTCCTCCTCTGACATCCTTCCGAGTCAACAAGGGAGAGGGAGAGGGGAAGGGTGAGAGGGGAGTGGGGGAAGGATGAGAGGGGGAGTGGGGGAAGGGAGAAAGAGGGAAGGGGGGAGGGGAGAAGGAGAAGGGGGAAGGGAGAGAGGGAGGGGGGAAGGGAGAGGGGAGAGGGAAGGAAGAGAGGGAGGGGGGAGAGGAAGAAGGGAGGGGGTACAGGGGGAAGGGAGGGGAAGGGAGAGGGGGAAGGGGTAAGGGGGGAGAAGGGAGAGGGGGAAGGGAGAGAAAAAGAGAAGGGGGAGAGGGGGAATGGGGGAAGGAGAGGAGGGGGAGGGGGGGGGAAGTTTGCTGAGCTCCACCCTGGGGTAATTATGCGGCTTGATCGATGGCGGAGCTAATTATCATATCAGAGTAAAGTTTAGTTCTCACGTCAAACGCACATGACACCATTAGCGAAGGAAGGAAGGAAGGAAGAGGAGAGAGAGAGAGAGAGAGAGAAGAGAGAGAGAGAGAGAGAGAGAGAGAGAGAGAGAGAGAGAGAGAGAGAGAGAGAGAGAGAGAGAGAGAGAGAGAGAGAGAGGTGTGAGAGTAGATAAATGTGCGGGTAAATAAAAAAGCGATATCGCACACATGCATGTACGCACGAGGACATGCACACACAGACATAGACACATACACATCCGCAATTACAGGAACACACACACACACACACACACACCAAATGCACAACACAACACGCAAAATACATGTACGTATACTCTCTCTCTCTCTCTCTCTCTCACACACACAACACAA
>NW_020869619.1:165413-172913 GCF_003789085.1 Penaeus vannamei | reverse complement strand
CTTAGACCTCCCAGATAAAAAATCCTTCGTTTCTTTTCGCCTCAAATCCTTCTTAGACTAAAACGCTGAATCTCATACAGTATACAGATAGAAAAGCAAAATCGCATGTCATAATTTTTTACCATATGCGTATTACACTGTATTACAAATGGGTTAATATACAATTGTTTCACAACTAAATATAACACAAAAAGAAGGGAATATTTATATATACACATACACACACACACACACACATATATATATATATACATATATATATTATATATTATATACTATAAACATAACTTGCATGTCATATCACCAAAATACAACGCATCTTTTCACAAAGTTCATCGGAATTTCTGGAGAAACACCAAACATTTGTGCTTCCTCGGAACCACTTGTCGACAAGAGCTCTTAACGACTTTCTTCCACCAAGAGACTAATTAATCTGCTTTTTTCATTAAATGGGCGGATAGATTATTGTTATGATATGATAATTGGAACTACATTAGCATACACGACGAGTTCCTTTAAGGTTTATGCTTCTCAGAACCGATCTTGTTAACGGGTTCTAAGAAATATATATATTTTTTTATATAAAGTGGTTGCGTTGTTCGTTGATAACAATGTGGGTTTCTTGTGTTATGGATAATGGTGTTCGATACTTTAATAGAGTAATGGGACTGGGAAGTGGTATAATATGGTATTGTTTTTGGTATTAGGGTATATCGTGGGTGTTATAATTCACGTAACTGGTATCACCCTCATTTTTTTCTGTGTGACAAGGAATAAACAAATAAAAATAAAACAAAACACCTAAAAAAAACAATGATAATAACAAAAAGAAAGAAAGAAAGAAAGAAACAACACCTAAAAAACAATGATAATAACAAAAATAAATAAATAAATAAATAAAAACACTAAAAAATGATAATAACAAAAATAAATAAAAAATAACAACACTAAAAAAACAATGACAATAACAAAAAGAAAGAAACAAAAAAAAACCGCCCGTAATCATACACAGAAAGCGAAAACAAAAGAAGAATTCGGGACCGTTTCTCCCTTCAATCCCTGCAACTGCAAGCATCAACGACGTCAACGAAAAACATGAGTGGCTCGGGCTCTGTCTCTGCGGCTGTTGCTACGTGCACAGACCACCGAATTCCCTTTGACCTCTGCTGACCCCTGATGGCAGGTCAATATTGACGCCCGGAGTTCGCAACTTAATGTGTCCCGTTGTGGGGAGTGATCTCTGTCTGTATGCACATGTATATGTATATGCACACAGACGCACATACACACATTCACACTATATACATATGTAAAATGTATATGTATGTGTATGTGTGTGTGTGTGTGTGTGGTGTGTGTGTGTTGTGTGTGTGTGTGTGTGTGTGTGGTGTTGTGTGTGTGTGTGTGTGTGTGTGTGTGTGTGTGCGTGTGTGCGTGCGCGCGCGCGTGCGTATGTGTACACAAGAGAAACACGCAGGGAGAGCGAGGGAGAGAGATCCATGACATGAATAAAATACAAAAACAATTATCTCCAACCCCCCCAGGCTGACAAATATACAAAACAAAAACAAATTCAGACACTTAGCTTCAAAAACGAAGATCGATTTAACAAACAAAAAAAAGTGCCTTTTATACCAATTCGACCTCAAGAAAAAAAAAAAAAAAAAAAATCCCACCAAAGCATTATTTTTTTTCTTTCCAAAAAGTTATCCTCAAATAATGACTTTCTTGAAAAAAAAAAAATCTTTTTACTTCCGGCAGCCTCCGTTTCACGTCTAGCACATTACTTCTAGAAGATTCCAGAGTAGAATTAAGGCAGAACAAAAGTTATAAAGCATTCTTACGAGGATCTATCTCATGTGCCAGGATTTTTTTTTTTTTGAAATTAGGATTTAGAAGTTTATATTAATAAAAAGGAATTTTATCTTGTTTCGTTATTGCACTGGAAATTAATTATTATTATTATTATTTTTTATATTTGTCGATTTTGTAATGATGAAAAGAAGAAGAAAAAGAGGAGAGAGGGAGGGAGAGGGACACACACACAGAGAGAGAGAGAGAGAGAGAGAGAGAGAGAGAGAGAGAGGAGAGAGAGAGAGAGAGAGAGAGAGAGAGAGAGAGAGAGAGAGAGAGAGAGAGAGAGAGAGAGAAAGAGAGAGAGAGAGAAGAGAGAGAGAGAGAGAGAGAGGAGAGAGGAGAGAGAGAGAGAGAGAGAGAGAGAGAGAGAGAGAGAGAGAGAGGAGAGAGAGAGAGAGAGAGAGAGAGAGAGAGAGAGAGAGAGAGAGAGAGAGAAAGAGAGAGAGAGAGAGAAGAGAGAGAGATGAGAGAGGATGAAAGAAAGAAAAAGACCAACCCAAACAAAGAAAAAAAACAAAAAAAGGAAAACGAAGACCTAAAAATCAACATACCCCCATTCCCCTCCCCCCTCCTCCCCGCCATCCAATCCCTCTCACGCCCACATGATCCGAAGTCCTCGATATCAAAGGAGATTGGAGGGGGGAGGGGGAGGGGGAGGAGGGGAAGGTGGGGGGGGGTGAGCTCGAGCCATCTGCGGGAGCCAGCTGGAGGAGCCGACGCGAGAAATAATTGTGAAGGGAGGTGTTTCTTTGTGTGTGTGTTTGCGTGTGTGTGTGTGTGTGTGTATTGAGGTGTTTTCTTTGTGTGTGTGTGTGTGTCTTTATCTCTCCTACCGTGTCTGCCTCTGGTTCTGCCTCTGAATCTGTGTTTAGTTCTCTTCGGTCTGTCTATGTGTCTGTCTGTCTGACACACACACTCTCTCTCTCTCTCTTCTTCCTTTTCGCTTTGGATAAATTGTTTGAAATATGATCTATCTACCTATCTATTTACAAAGTCACATATACGACCACAAGCAAACAAACCCACACACACGCACACACTCACAGCACAGTCACACACGCACACACACATACACACACACACTTACACACACACACACACACACACACACACACAGCACACACATAAAATACACAGTCACACACGCACACAGAGAACACCTCATCCTCTGATCGTCATTGTCTTTCCTTCCCCACCTGCACCCCCCTCCCCTCCCCCCCCCCTCACTCTTCTGTGACAATCAGCAACGCCTTTCAATCTTCACTCCCCCCCCCGTCCCTCCTATCCCCCCCTATCCCCTACCCCTCTTCTCATCCCCCTCCTCCTCCTCCTCCTCTTCTCATCTCCTCCTCCTCCTCTCCTCTTCTTATCTCCCTCCCCTTCCTCCTCCTCCTCTTCCTCCTTCTCTTACCCCTACGCCATCTTCCTCTCCTCCCCCCCTACACTCCCTACTACAACCCCTCTCCTCCCCTCCACCCTTACCTCTACCCCCCACCATACCCCTACTCCCCTGCCTTCTACCCCCCCCCCCCTATTCATGGACTCCAAATTCGGCAGTCTGTTGTGCTTGCTGGTGACACCTGGCAATGAGGCACATTTCTGGTGGTTTTGCTTGGTGTTGAGGAAGGTGGTGGTGGTGAGATGGGGATGGGATGGTGATGATATGGTAGTGATGATGATGTGGTAGTGGTGGTGATGGGAATGGGTGATTGGTGATGATTTGGTAGTGTAGTGATGATGATGTGGTAGTGGCGGTGATGGTGGTTGATGGTGATGATGGTAGTGGTAGTGATGATGATGTGGTAGTGGTGGTGATGGTGATGAGGTGGTAGTGGTGGTGATGGGGATGGTGGTGATGGTGACGATGTGGTAGTGGTAGTGATGATGATGTGGTAGTGGTGGTAATGGATGATGGTGATGAGGTGGTGATGGTGGTAGTGTTGAGGAAGTGGTGGTTATGGTGGTGGTGATACTGATACTGATGATGATGATGGTGATGATGATGATGGGGTGGTGGTGGTAGTGATGATGTGATGATGAATGATGATGATGATGATGATGATGATGATGATGATGATGATGATGATGGTGGTGATGGTAAAGATAATGATAATGTTGGTGACTACTACTATAACTACAACTACCAGAATAGTAATGATGTTTGATAATAATAATAAAAGAAATATAATGAAATAATAAAGACAGTAATAAATGGTGATGAAAACAGCAACAACAATAACGATAAGGATAATGATAACATAATGATGATGATGATGATGATAGTATTAATAACGATAATAATAACAACAACAACAGCAACAAAACAACAAAAATAATAATAATATCAAAAACATAAATATGATAATAATAATTCAATCATCATCATTATCATCATCATCATCATATCATCATCATCATCATATAAAAGAAAACTGAATAAAAATGATGAAACCAATGACAGAAATAATAATCTCGATAACAATGATCCCGATAACAATAACAACAACAACCATAACAAAAGACCAACATCAAAACAACAATAACAACAGCACACGAGAGAAAGAAACAAATAAGCAACAAAAAAATATAATGATACCCCTTAGGTGCCAAGGCCAAGGGGAGGGGGGTGGGTGGAGGGGGTTAGGGGGAGGGGTGGGTGGGCGGGGGAGGGGAGGTGGGAGGGGGGGGGGAGGTGTACACTCGCATTAACACACGGATATGATTATGTACACACTGGCACATGCTTACGCCAGGGAGATGGGGGAGAGAGGGAGATGGGGGAGAGAGGGAGAGGGAGGGAGAGAGGGTGAGGAGAGAGAGAGAGAGAGAGAGAGAGAGAGAGAGAGAGAGAGAGGAGAGAGAGAGAGAGAGAGGGGAGAGAGAGAGGAGGGAGAGAGGGAGAGAGAGGAGAGAGGGCGAGAGAGGAGAGAGGAGATGAGAGAGAGAAGAGAGAGAGAGGGAGGGAGGGAGAGGAGCGGAGGGAGGGAGGAGAGGGAGGGAGGGAGGGAGGAGGGGAGAAGGAGGGAGAGATGAGAGAGAGAGAGAGACTGAGAGAGAGAGAGAGAGAGAAGAGAGAGAGATGAGAGGAGAGAGAGAGAGAGACAGACCAGACAGACAGAGATGACAGAGAAACAGACAGACAGAGAGAGAAAGAGCAGAGAGACACAGACAGAAAAAAAATATAAAGAGAAAGTGAGAGAAAGAGAAATCTTGAGAGAAAGAGCAAGTGAGAGTTTGAGAGAGCAAGTGAAAACAGTAGAACGAAACAGACATACTAACGAACCCTTTCACCCCCCCCCCCCCCTCAACCAACCTTTCCGCGCATTTGTAAAACCCAAATGAAAACCAATAACAGAAAAAAAACACCCATACCACCACAACCCGGAAATAAACACACACAAAATAAGTACATAAAACACACACAAAACAAGTACATAAAACAAAATAAGTACACAAAAACACACATAAGTACATAAAACAACAAAAAATAACTAGATAAAAACATTTTTACACAGGCGAATACACCCCCTTCCAAGATACACAAAGAAAAACACGAATAAAACACACTCCCGCACGAAAACCACTCCCTTTACAAGCTACAGACAAAGCACAAAGTACAAAGCACAAAGCACAGGTGGCGGAGCGGCGTCGGCGGCGTGGTGGGATGCCCTGGGGCGTGTTGGGGCGTGATGGCGGTCGAGTGTTTTATCGCGGTGGGTTTGGGCGTCCGCACGGTGAAGCTAACGCAAGGGGCCTGACCACTCGCACCGTGAAGATAACCGAGGCATTCCGGCTGTATTGACTAGATATTTCGTTGTTTTTTTTTTTGTTTTGTGTGTACGTTGGTTATTATTTTTCTCGTGATGTTTGAAAGTACAAACAGCGTGGAGATAACACAAGGTTGGGTTGAGAAAGTTTGTTTGAAGGTAAAGGACTGACCACTCGCACCGTGAAGATAACCGTGGAATTCCGGTCGTATTAACTGTATTTAATTGTTTTTTTGTTTTGTTTTGTGTGTGTGTAAGTTGGTTATTATTTTTCTCGTGATGTTTGAAAATACAAAACATGTGACACAAAACGTTAGGTTGAGAATGTTTGTTTGAACGTTAGGGACTGACCACTCGCACCGTGAAGATAACCTAAGTATTCTGGGCGTATTAACTGTATAATTTGTTGTTTTTGTTTTGTTTTTGTGTGTGCAAGTTGGTTATTATTTTTCTCGTGATGTTGAAAATACAAATAACATGTAGACAACACAATACGTTAGGTTGAGAATGTTTGTTTGAACGTTAGGGACTGACCACTCGCACCGTGAAGATAACCGAGGAATTCTGGGCGTGTTGACTATATGTTTTTCTTTTTTATGCGTAATTTGGTTGTTTCTTTTCGAAATGTTTTAAAGAACAAATTACGTAGAGATAAGACAAGGAGGAGTTGGGTTTAGAATACTTTTTTAACGAATGGACGCAACCACACGCACGGTGAAGGTAATCGAGAAATGTCGAGTAATGAATCTTTTTTAAATTAAGAGTGAGATGATTATAATTTTTATTTACGTTTCTTTTGACAAATGATAATAAATGATCATAACCGAGGAATGATAGATGTTTTAAAAAGCCCTTAAGGGAAAATCAACGTGAGATGTTATATGAATAATATAATTTTTAACAACAATTTATTCATTATAATTAAATATTAAAATACTGTTAATAAAAAAAGTGATAAATATATGAATAGATATTGAATAATGAATAATGTATAATGATTGTGATGATGATGATGATCAACAATGTAATACATGAGTAGTATAATGATAATGATATTGATAATGATAATGATGATGATGATAATGATGATGATGATGATTGATGATGATGATGATGATGATGATGATGATGATGATGATGATGATGATGATGATGATGATGATGATGATGATGATGATGATGATGATAATGATAATGATGATGATGACAATATCGATGACGATGACGATGATAATGAATAAAAAAGAAATAAAAAATTAAGTAAACTATCTCATTTGTCACGAAATTCGAAGCAGGATGTCTTTCAATAAAAAAAAAAAACTGTGAAAATAACCAGACAAAATGGCCACAGCTGCTTTGCTTGAGGAATTCAGTCGATTTTTCTTGTCTTTCCTGACTTGGCATGTTTTGTCTCTCTTTCTTTGTTTCTTTTCTTTATTTTTCTCTTCATTCCTTTCGTCTTTTTTCTTTCTTTCTTTCTTTCTCCTTCTTTTCTTTCCATCTTCTTCCTTGTCATTCCGCATACTGCTTATCAACAAACAAAATAAAAAACAAACGAACACAAACACATTCAGAGGAAAGACACAACAATCTAAAAAAAAAGAAAGAAAGAAAGAAAGAAAAAAGACATAAAAAATCAGGGATTCGGCAGGTTTATGTAAAACACTTTATGCTCAAAATCTTAACCAAAAATCCGGAACTTGAATTAGAATATAACAAAAAAAAAGAAAAAAAAAGAAAAAAGAAAATAAAGAATAAAAAATCCGGCACTGGAATAATACACATCCCAAATCCGGGAGCAGAAAACAAGAAAAAAAAAAAAAAAAAAAAAAAGACCAAATAAGGAAGTCTCCGCCATCCGGAGTTTCCCTTTCAT
>NW_020869619.1:152913-160413 GCF_003789085.1 Penaeus vannamei | reverse complement strand
CTATTTATATATATATTTTGTTGTTGTTGTTGTTATTTTCTATTGTTATTGTTTCTTTATGTGTTGTTGGTATTGTTGTTGTTGTCGTTGTCGTTGTTGTTATTGTTTCTGTTGTTGTTGTTGTTACTGTTGCTGTTGTTATTATTGTTGTTTTGCTGATGTTATTGTCGTTGTTGTTGCATTTGTTTTCTTGTTGCCGTTGCTGCTGCTCTTGTTGCTTTTGTTGTTGCCGTAGTCATTGTTGTTGTTTGCTTTGGTGTTCCTTTTGTTGTTGTTGTTACTGTTGTTGTTATTGCTATTGTTGCACTTTTGTTGTTGCCATAGTTCTTGATATTGTTGTTGTTTGTTGTTGTGTTGTTGTTTTATCTGCGTCCCCTTTGTTGTTGTTTATTGTTGTTGTTGCACTGTTGCTTTTGTTGTTGACGTAGTTATTGTTGTTGTTGCTGCTGCTGTCGTAGTTGTTGTTGTCGTAGTTATTGCTGCTGTTGTTGTTGTTGTTGTTGTACTTATTGTTGCTTGTTGTGTTTGTTATTTGTTATTGTTGTTGTTGTCGTAGTTACTGTTGTTGTGTTGTTGCTGCTGTTGCCGTAGTTATTGTTGTGGTTGTTGTTTGCTTGTGCGTTGCTTTTGTTGTTGTTGTTACTATTGTTATTGCTATTGTTGCACTTGTTGTTGCCGTAGTATTTTGCTGCTGTAGTTGTTAGTTTATTGTTGTTGTTGCTGTTCGTAGTTATCATTTGTTGTCGTATTTATTGCTTTGTTGTTGTTGCTGTTTGTCGTAGTTACTGTTGTGCGCTGTGTCGTACTTAGTTTGTTGTTGTTGTTATTGTTTATTGTTTGCTTGTGCGTCCCCCCTTTGTGCGAGTGTGTAGCGGCGCCTCGGCTAATCGAGGGTCCGGGACAGCTGACACGGAGGCTCTGAGAGTATACGAGTGTTTCTTAATGATTCTGAGCAAGACTTTGTTTGGCTCACTGATTATTGCTTTGGCTTCGCGGTAAGGGGCGGGGAGAGATAGGGGGAGGGAAGAGGGGGAAGGGAGGGAAGTGGTTGGAGGGAGGGGAGGGAGGGGGAAGGGGAGGGAGGGGAGGGTGAGGGGTTTGGAGGGAAGGGAAGAGGCATCGTTAAGGGGAAGGATGGGGGAGGGGGGCGGGGGCGGTGAAGCTGGGAGGAGAGGGGGAAGATAAGGAGGGAGAGTGGTGGCGAGAGGGGAAGGAAAGAGAGAAAAGAGAAGAGAGGAGCATGGAGGGGAGACAGAGAGAGGAGAGGGAGGAGAAAGAGATGAGAGGGAGGAGAGGGAGAAGAGAGAGAGGGGGGCGGAGAGAGAGAGAAAAAAAAAAGAGAGAGACGGGGGGAGTTAGAGGGATAAAGAAAGAGAAAAAGAAAATGAGAAAGACAGAGAGAGAAAAAAAAGGTCTAAAGAAAAGAGAGAGAGAGAGTGTGAAAGAAAGAGGGAGACGGAATGGAGCTATGTAGAACACATAAAAAAGGAGAGAGTGAAAGAGAGAGCACATTCTGTTGTGTGTACGAATGTATGTGTACAACGTATATCTTACTATTTTGTATGTGCGCCCCAGATGCTTTCTCATCATCATTATTATCATTATTATTATTATCATTATATTATCATTATTATTCATCATTTATCATCATCATTATCATCATTATTATCATTACTATCATTATTATCATTATTATCAATTTATTTTTTCATTTTCATCAGTTATTTATCATAGTATCATTAGTATCATTATATCATTATTATCATTATTACATATTATCATATTATCATCATTATTATCTTATTATCATCATTATTATCATTAGTATTATTATTATCATTATCATCATTATTATCATTATCATCATTATTATCATTATCATTATTTTCATCATTATTATCATTATTATCATCATTATTATCTTTATTATTCATCATTTATTCAATAATATTATCATTATTATTATCATTATTATATTAGATTTATATATATTAATCATTTCATCATTATTTATCATTATTATCATTTTATCATACTATCATCATCTATTCATTATTATATCATTATCATCATTATCATCATTATTTATCTATTATTATCATAATATCATCATATATCATCATTATCATCATTATCATCATTATCATCATTATCATCATTATTATCATTATTATCATATTATCATCATATATTTCATCATTATCATTATTATATTCTTATCATTATTATTCATCATTATTTATTTATTATCATCATTATTCATCATTATTCATCATTATTATTAATCATATCATTTATCTTTATATATCATTATCCATCATCTTATCATATTAATCATTATTTCTCATATATCGTTATTATCATCATATTATCACTATTATCATTATCATTATTATCATCATAATCATCATCATTATCATTTTCTATCATCATATAATCATATATCATCATTATTATCATCATCATCATTTATTATCATTATTATTAACATTATTATCATTACAATCATTAATTATCATTATTATCTCATCATCAATTATTATATCATTATTATCATTATCATCATTATTATCATTATTATCATTAGTATCATTATTATTATCATTATTATCATCATTATCATAATTATTCTCTTTAACTAATTTACATTTCCTAATTTAAAATATCGCATAAGAAAAAAAGGAAATAGAACACTAGTCTAAAAAGGTCTTTCACCCCCCCTTCCCCTTCCCCCTTCCCCCTTCCCCCATTCTCTCTCCTAAATCCCTCCATAGACGGAGAAAAAGGGGAGAGAGAGAGAGAGAGGGAAAGAGATGAGGAAGGGGAGATGGAGGAAGAGGAAGACGGCGAAAGAGAGGAATGGTGATAGGGGGCGATAAAAGGAGGATTAAGGATAGGGAGGAGGAAGGATGGAATTAAGAAGAGGCAGATAGAAGAGAGAAGGATAGTAGGAGGAAGAGGAAGGATAGAAAGCGCAGGAGAGGAGTGAGGTAGGAAGAGAGAAAATGGAAAATAAAGAAAAAGAAATTTGGAGGGAGAGAAGGTATGGAAGATGGAAAAAAGAAAATTAAATGAGAAGCTTTGAGATGAGATAAGGAAGAATTAAGGAAGATAGGAAGAGGAGAGACGAGGAGAAGGAGGGAGGGACAGAAGGTAGGAAATGAAGAAGAAAAAAATAGAGTTAGGTAAAGGAAGAGAGAAAGAGTAAATAAAGAAAGAGAGAGAGGAAAGAGAAATGATATTAAGAAAAACAGAATAGAAAGCAAAGGAAAGAGGAACAGACACATAGCGAAGAGAGGAAGATGAATAAGAAAAGAGATAAAAGAAAGAGAAAGAGAGGAGAAGCAGACATAGAAAAGAGAAAGAAGAGTAAAGGGGAGAGGAAGAGTTAAGACAGGCACAGAAAAGAAAAGGAAGAATAACTATGAAAAGAGGAGAGGAAGAATTAAAAAAGAAAGAAAAAAAAACATGAGGGGAGGAAGAGGAAAGAGGGAGAAAGTGGAGAAAGGGGAGAAGACGGTAAGGAACAGGGAAGAGGGAGGGAGGAGGAGGAGGGGGGGGGGGGAGAAAGGGAGGGTGTTGGCATGCCATCACCTAGAATGATGCCCACGTGACAGTTCCATCAGAAGGGGATTTCCCCGGATGGAAGGGGAAGAAATGGAGGAGTGATAAAGACGGAGGAGGGTAAAGGCGGGGATCGGGCGAAAGAGGGAAGGAGGAAGGGAGGAGGAGGGAGAGGGGGGAGGGAGGAAAGGGAGGAGAGGGGGGAGGGAGGGAAGGAGGAAAGGAGGGAGGGGAGGGAGTGGGGGAGAGGGAGAGGGGAGGGAGGGAGGAAAGGGAGGGAGGAGGGGGGAAAGAGGAGAGGGAGAGAGGGAGTGAAAGAGGGATGAGGAAAGGGAGGAGTGGGAGAGGGAGGAGGGAGGAAAGGGAGAGAGAGGGGGGGAAGAAGGGAGAGAGAGAAGAAAAAAAAAAGTGATGATGAGAAGGAGAGAGAGAGAGAGAGAGAGACTGTAAATGTGCTTATATGTAGTTATATATTTTTTCCCATGTCTATTTACACGCGTGTGTGTGTGTATGTGCGTGTGTGTGTGTGTGTATGTGCCGTGTGTATGTGTGTGTGTGTGTGTGTGTGTAGTATGTGTGTGTGTGTGTGTGTGTATGAGTACGTATATATGTTTGTATGCATGTACCTGCATACGTGCGTACTGTATGTATATATGCGTATGTGTGCGTGTGTGTGTATATATAAATGCATACAATCTGCTGTGTGCATCGTAGTAAGCCATTACATACAGCTAAATTTGCATATAGAGCTGTTTCATTTATGCAAATTAACATATCCGCACTGACTATTAAGGGCGAATATCTTTTATATTGAAGCGACCAACATACTGTACGTCAATTCATACACACACATGCACATACAGTCAAGCACATACACAGACATACAGGAAAATATAATGATAAGATGTATCATAAAATATAATGAACATATGATAAAATATAATGAACAAATACAAACAAACAAGAATATATATACAAAGATACACAAACAACCAAAAGGAGAAACAAAGATATATAGATATAGATATAGCATAAAACTACACACAGGACACATGCAACTAAAAGAAAATTGATAAATGAAGGGGATAGATAAGAGAATGATAATAATGATAACAATGATATCCGGTTCTCTTTTCTGTTAATTATGCAATTTAGATTTATTAATTAGAATAACCAGTTTTGTTTTTATTGGACACATTTGTTATATGGAGATAGTGATAGAGAGGAGAGGAGAGAGAGAGGAGAATAAAGAGAGAGGAGACAAAGTGACAGACTGAAAGCCAGGTAGAGACAGACAGATAGATAGATCGAGAGAGAGAGAGAGGGAGGGGGAGATAGATAGATAGAGAGAGAGAGAGAGAGAAAGAGACAGAGAGAGAGAGAAAAAGAGAGAGAGAGAGAGAGAGAGTTAGGGTATGAGGATAATGATGATGATAATGACAATGATGATAATAGTAATGTTAACTATCATGATGATGATAATAACGTACTACAAATAAAGGCAGGGATAACAATGATAAGTATCCTGATAATAACAGTAATGACTGCAGTGATGATGAATTAGATAATAGCAATAATGGTAACAACTGATAACAATACCAATAAGAAGAACAATAACAATGAATACTAGTTATGAGGATAATTATTATAACATTGACTATTAGTTATTGATAATAGCAATATTTGTCATGACGATAGCATGACAATGATGAAAATGAAAAATGATATTGACAAAAATTATAATAGTGATAATAATACTAATAATGTTTATAGTGTGTAATAATGTGAAAGATAGACTGACAATTGTAAGAGAGATAATGCCGACAATAATAACAACAGCATCATCAATAATAATTGTATATTAATGACAACAATAACAATAATTCTGACACATGGATAAGAATAGAGCAAAAATGACAACAATCTTTTAGTTATTAAGTTATATTGATAATGTTTTAAAGAGAGAACAGCGAAATTCGTTATTACATTAGAATAATGATAATAACAATAATGATAAGGATACTAATTTTGATAAACTGACGATGATGATGCTAACAGCAGTATTGTTAATGACAAAGATAATTGATGTCAATAACCATCATATCAACAACAGTGACAAAAATATCTGTCCTGAAAAAATAATAAAATAACCCAAAAAAATAATAATAATAATAACAATAATAATAACAAAACCAAAACTAAAAAAATAACAGCCATGAAATCATAACAATAACGACAGTGCCATTAGAAATGATACGGCCAGTAATAGCAATTATATATTAATTACTGCTGCTCTTCATCGGGGTATTACATGCATAATCTCTCTCACAATACTAACAGCATTATTAATATCCTGATCAATATCGGGAAAATTGAACCCTCAGCTCTGCAGGTCACGACCCCGTTGGTGATGCTTCGGACGAGGCAGAAAAAAATGTAATCTTTTTCTGTTTGTTTCTCTTTGTGTCTGTTTTTTTTTCCCTCTTCTTCCTTCTTTCCCCCTTTCCTCCTTCCCTCTTTCGTCTTTCGTCCCGACCTGCTTCGAACGAGGCAGAAAAAAATGCAGTCTTTCTGTTTCTCTTTGTTTTGTTTATTTGTTTTTTGTTTTTTTTTTTTGTGTTGTGTGTGTTCTTAGTCTCTCCCTTCTTCTTTCTTCTTCCCCTTCCTCCTTTCCCGACCTGCTTCGAACGAGACAGAAAAAAAAAAATCTTTCTGTCTCTCTTTGTTTCTCTTTGTTTCTCTTTGTTTTGTTTTTTTAGTCTCTCCTTCCCTCTTCTTCTTCCTTCTTTCCTTCTTTCTTCTTTCGTCTTTCGTCCCGATCTGCTTCGAACGAGGCAGAAAAAAATTGCAATCTTTCTGTTTCTCTTTGTTTTTTGTTTTGTTTGTTTGTTTGTTTTGTTTGTTTGTTTGGTTTTTTAGTCTCTCCTTCCCTCTTCTTCTTCCTTCTTTCCTTCTTTCCTCTTTCGTCCTGACCTGCTTCGAACGAGGCAGAAAAAAAATGCAATCTTTCTGTTTCTCTTTGTTTTGTTTTTGTTTTTTTTGTTTGTTTGTTTGTTTTTTGTTTTTAGTCTCTCCCTCTTCTTCTTCTTCCTTCTTTCCTTCTTTCTTCTTTCGTCTTTCGTCCCGACCTGCTTCGAACGAGGCAGAAAAAATGCAATCTTTCTGTCTCTCTCTTTTTTTTAGTCTCTCCCTCTTCTTCTTCTCCCCTTCCTCCTTCCCTCTTTCGTCTCGACCTGCTTTTTTTTTTTTTTTTTTTTTTTTTTTTTTTTAGTCTCTCCCTCTTCTTCTTCTGCCCTTTCCTCCTTCCCTCTTTCGTCTTTCGTCCCGACCTGCTTCGAACGAGGCAAAAAAAATGCAATCTTTCTGTCTCTATCTTTTTTTTTTTTTTTTTTTTAGTCTCTCCTCTTCTTCTTCTTCTCCCTTCCCCTTCCCTCTTCGTCTCCTCCTCTGTCTCTTCTTCTTCTTTCTTCCCCTTCTCTTCGTTTTATGTCTCCTCCTCTTCTTTCCCCCCCCCTCTCGCCCGACCTGCTCGAACGAGACATAAAAAATGCAGTCTCTGTCTCTTTCCTCCTTTCCTCCTTGCCCTCTTTCGCCCCGACTGCTCGAACGAGACATAAAAAAAATGCTCTTTCTTGTCTCTTTCCTCCTTTCCTCCTTCCCTCTTTCGCCCCGACCTGCTTCGAACGAGACAGAAAAAATAATAATCTTTCTGTCTCTCTTTGTTTCTCTTTGGTTTTTTAGTTCCCCCCCCCTCTTCCCCCTCCTTCCCTCTTTCGTCTTTCGTCCGACCTGCTTCGAAACAACAAAAAAAAAATCTATCTCTGTTCTCCTTTGTTTCTCTTTGGGTTTTTTTAGTCCTTCCCTCCCTCTTCTTCCCCCTTTCCTCCTTCCCCTCCTCGTCCCGACCTGCTTTCGAACCAGAAAAAAAATGCTATC
>NW_020869619.1:127500-145000 GCF_003789085.1 Penaeus vannamei | reverse complement strand
TATCATTATTATTTTATTATTATTAAGTATATCATCATTATCATCATCATCATCATCATCTTTGTTATCATTGCTATCATCATTATTTTTGCAATCATTATTATCACTATCATTGTTATTGTTATTATCATTATAATAATAATGATGATAATGATGACAGTAATAACAATGATGAAGATAATCATAATGGTGATGAGGATAATAATGATTATTATTATTATTGTTATTATCATCATCATTATTAGTACAATCATCACTATCATCATTACTATTATTAACATCATCCTCTCCAGCAAAACAAAACAAAAAAAAAGAAACAACTGACAAACGAACAATGACTCTAATCTATTGACGAAAAAAAAAAAAAAAAAAAAAAATGCGCTTTAAGTTCAACGCGGATCTCTGATAAGAACCAGAATTACAGCTGACCCTTGGCTGACCTCACCTTGGCTCACCTCGCCCGACCTGTCTGCCAGCCGGTCGACCTATACCGCAAGTTCAAGGGAAGAGAGGGATGATGGGAGAGAGAGAAAGAGGGTGAAAGAGGGAAGAAGGGAGAGAGAAGGAGGTGAGGGGGGGAGGAAGGAGAGGAAAGAGGGTGAATGAGGGAGAAGGAGAGAAAAGAGGATGAGTGAGGAGGAAGGGAGAGGAAAAGAGGGTGAGGGGGAGGAAGGAAAGGAGAGGAAAAGGGTGATGAGGGAGGAAGGGAGAGAGAAAGAGATGAGGGGGGGAGAAGGAAGAGGGAAAGAGGGTGAGTGAGGGAGAAAAGGGAGGGGAAAAGAGGTGAGTGAGGGGGAGGAAGGGAGAGGGAAAGTGGATGAGGAAAGGAAGAAGGAAGGGAGTGAGAAAGTGAGGGGGTGATAGAATGAGTGAGAGTGAGAGCATGAATATATAGATATATATATAGATATATAGATAGACAGACAAACATATATATATATATATATATATATATATATATATACATAAATATATATGAATAAATATATATACATATATATAACATACACACACACACACACACACACAACACACACACACACACACACACACACACACACACACACACACACACACACACACCCACACACCCACACACACGACACACACACATCTATACACACACACACAGCACACACACACACACACACCACACACACCACAGACACACACATACATATATACACCTACACTACTACATTACACACACAACACACACACACACACACACACACACACCACACACACACACACACACACACAACACACACACACACACACACACAGTGCAATCAGAAACAAGAACACACACATAACAGAAACAAACGAAGGAAGGGAAGAAAACACACGAATATGCCTATTCACGTATATGCTATTCGTGTGATTTTCTGGCCCTTCCAATTCGTTTTTTTCTGTTGCCATGCTGTGTGTGTAGGTGTGTGTGTGTGTGTGTTTCTATGTCATCATGTATATATACACTACACTACTCTATATATATATTACTATATCACTACTATGTATAATTATATATAACCTTGTATATATACTAGTGTATATACTATATATATAATACTTATTAATATACTAATATTATATATATAATAATAGTGTGGTGTGTGTGGTGGCGTGGCTGTGTGTGCTTGTGATGTGTGTGTGTGTGTGTGTGGTGTGTGCGTGGTGTGTGCTGTGGTGCTGTGGTGTATATATAAATAACTATATTAATATATATAGTACATAATATTACTCATAGATATCGTAATATATACAAATATAATATACTACATAAATACATTTATATATATATATATACACATATATATAATATTCAGTGTATGCTATACATATATCTACCCCTCCCTACACTATCACTACCTACTATACTTTTGATATATACTACTATATATGAATCATATACATAACGATATATACTATCATATACCACAACTTCACGTACGTACATTAATATATACGTATGTATATATATATACCCTGTATTAACTATATATATATACATATATATATATATAATAATATTCATACATATACTATCATATAATATATATATATATATTCATATAATATACTGACTGTATATCCTATATATATAAACTATATATATATATCAGCTATACTATATATATATTTATATTAATATTATAATACATATATATATCTTATACTATTATATATATGTATGTATGATATATATCTAATATATATAATATATATACTATATATAATTATATCATATCATACTATACTATATATTACACCACACACACACAACACACAAGCGCCCACACACACACCACACCACACCATATATACACTATATAAAGATACTATATATATAATATATATATATATACATATAATTTATATATATATATACTATAAATATATATATACTACTATATATATATATATACTCTATAATATATATACTAATATGTAATATACTATGCTATATATATATATATATATATACTATCTAATATATAATAATAATATTACTATATATATATTATATACTATGTGTGTGTGTGTGGTGTGGTGTGTGGGTGTGTGTGTGTGTGTGTGTGTGTGTGTGTGTGTGTGTGTGTGTGTGTGTGTGTGTGTATATATACTATACTATATATAACTATATATAATACTATATCAAACATATACTATATAACAATATATAATAATACATATAATATATATAAAGTATATATAATATATATAACTAATATACTATATATATATATATATAATGCAATATATAATATCATATATATATATATTATACATACTATAATACAATAACACCATATAATAATATATATATAAAATATATATATTACTTACATATTATACTATATATATATATAATATAATATTATAATATATCACTATACTACCTACCACACTACTATGATTCCTACAATTTATATATACATATACGATACATATAGATATACCACTAAGATAGATAAATCACATACACAACAATATCATATATATACACCATATATACACAATACTCATCATACCCCTACCCTTATATATCCAATAATACTACAATCACCTACACTACTACTATACTTCATAATCGTATCTAAATATAATACAACTACAACAACACAACGGCCCAAAACGCCCACCACAACAAACACAACACACACACAACAACACTACACTAATAAAAATAATAAACATAAACTATATAACTAATACTATTATAATAAATACAACTAATACTAAACATATATATACATATAATTTACAAAATAAATATAAATATAAATAATAATATATAAATATACAACCATAATATATATAACACACACATATATTTATATACACACATATACATACTACACACGCCATTAATATGTATACTATAATATAAACGATATTAATGTGATATTATTCAAACATTTTCTATTACTCTGTGAAGACACATAAGATAATGCTCGTAATCTAACGAAACCTACTTATGAAAGCAACAGAAACACTATCACTCACCCCACACCACGATATCACAAAATTTCAACCTCAATGTCCCACCCGAGTCAGAACATCTCCAACGACACACGAGTACATTACACTATAGAATTAAAGAGAGAGAAATAATAATAACCTTTTGATTCAAAACACAGACACGTACAAACACAAAACACATACTCAATCACACACAACGTACACAACAAGCACATCAAACACACTGACATAACACATAACATACTTTAATAATATCTTATGATTCACACACACAATAAGGAAAAAAATTTAAAGACAAAATAACGTACACCAACACACAAAAAAAAAAAACACAACGTACAACAACACAAACAACTACACAAACACACAACACACTTCAACATACAACACAAAAATTGCACCGTAATAAATAAATCAAATTCACATGTTGGATTGACTTAAATGAATCTACACACATAGCGGAACACACATATAGTATTGACTAATACGACCAATCAATAGATAACCAACACCAACTAATTAATTTCTTGAGCGGAAAAGCGCATCACAGAGATGAATAGCGCCACAATCAACAACAAACAACAACAACAACACACGACAACAAAAGAAGAAGATAAAGGTCGAAACGAGGAACAAAGTAAACATCGCACGGGTCTGCACAGCGATTATTATGTTGCTCACATCAAAGTCGATAAGTACTATCAAGATGAAATGCAAGAAGAGAGTGGACAGTTGACGAGAAGTTACGAAAAGGAGGAGGATGAGGAGGAAGGAGAAGATAGACAGAGAGAGAGGGGAGGACAAGGAAAAGGGGAAGGGAGAGTGAGGATGGAGAGAAGGGGAGAGAAGGGAAGGAGGGAAAAGGAAGGGGGAGGAGAAAGAAATAATAAAAGAGAGGTAAAAGGGGAACGAGGGAACATGATAGAGGAGGGGAGGAGGGAGTGCAGGAAGGAATTGAAGGAGGAGAGAGATAGGATAAAGAATATAGGAGGGGGAGAGAGGTAGAAGGAGGGAGGGGGAAAAGGGAGGGAGGGGAGAATAGAGGGAAATAGAAAGGGGAGGGAAGGGGAGGGAGAGGGAGGGAAAGGAAAGGAAGGGAGGAGGGAGGGATAGTAAACACGAGGCGAGAATGAAAGAGGATAGGAGAAAAGGAAGGGGAGGGAAAGGGAAGAAAAAAAAAGGGAGGAAAGAGAGGGAGAAGGGAGGAAAGGGAAGAAGGGAAGAAAAGGGGGGGAAGGAGAATGAGGGAAATTAGAGGAGGGAGGGAGGAGAAAAAGAAACAGAAGGAAGAAAGCAAAAAAGACAGGAAAAAGGAAGAGAGTGGACAAAGGAAAGAAGAGAAAAGACAGAAAAGGAGCGAATAAGAAGGGAGGAAAGAGAGAAGAGAAGAGAAGGGGAGGAAGAGAGGAGAGAGGAGGGAGAGAAGAAAGGTATAGAGATAGAACTGTGAAGGAGGGAAAAGAGAAAGGCCCAACGAGAAAGAGGAGGACAAAAACAGAGACAGAGGGAAGAAGGGATAGAGATTATAGAGAGAGAAGATAGGAATAATTAAGGAATAAATAAAAATATACACAACCATAATAATAACATTAATAAATATATTAAATAATAGAATAAAAAAAAAATTAATATACCCAATCTATACATCATTAAAATAACCTCATGGCAAAAAAATAAACTAAACAGACAGTAATACTCTCACAAATAAAACACAAATCTATAGTAACACACCTAAGAATAATAAATGAAAAATACTAATCCGTGTCCACACACAACCACCAACACCCAACACTCACACCATAAACCATCTCAACACAATAACCCAACCACCCAACAACACAACCTCTTTAACACAAACACAGAAAATTATCTGCTGAACTCAAAGAAACCACGAAAAAAAATCTTCAACCAATCTTACCAAAACCATTTACCTTACTTCCCCCACGACTTAAAATATAAATTAACAACTCACACCCAAACACATCCACAAAACATCAACGTTTACAATTTTGAGACAAGGATTCTTGAGAGAGTACCAACACTTATAAGACATTTACAATCCTACATCATCAATCCCCATTTACACCTCACAACATCCAGAAAAGCCCCCACCAACCAACAACCAACATTTTAGTACATTCAACACCCAATCACTCTACTCCCCCAACAAATCAAGAATTTAATCAAGAATAATCTCCAGCCACCACATCCCACAATCAACACAGTCTCCAATAAACAGTATTCACGAATGATTAGATGAACTCCACTGACTACACGGACATAAATAAATTCATTACGGTAGTGATAGAAACAACTTTGTGATAGAAATAAATTACAGTAAGATATGTATACACACAAATAACTCAGGCTAATATTTACTAAATCTAACAACTGAACATCATAAGTATTATTATTTTTAAATATACCCGTATGTATTAAAAATACCCACTTACTTGATTTCATCCCTATAAACTCATATTAACATAACACCATATCACACCCTCTATAAATTTTACTTATAGCCAATACATAACATACATATAATGTATAATATATATATATATATATATATATATTATATATATATTGTGATTCTATAATATATATATATGTATATATATAATATATTAATATATATATATACATATGTATATATATATATATGTATATATATATATACACACATAATATATATATATATAATAAATATATATATAATATAAACATAATACAATACATAATATATATATATATATTATATTATATTATATTATATAATATATATATATATAAACATGTGTATAATAAAGCGAATATATATTATATATGTATATATTATATATATATATATATATATTCATATATATATATATATATATATATATATATAATATATATATCTAGATGCATAGTGGAGAGATTGATCAGTTACTACACCAGCGTTGAAGTCTCCAGCATATTTTACCAGGAAAATGCGATCAGGATATTCTATGATAAATTTGAAGGTGATGTACATAAACAGACACACACACACATATATACACAATAATATAATATAATATATATATATATATATATATATATATATATATATATATATACATATTATGAATACATAAACGCACATCAGGAGAGAGAGAGAGAGATCAATAGATTAATGGGATGCAGTAAAATCTACAAAAGAGCAAAAGCTTTAATGACAATAAGTTTTGACGTATATTGTCATTCTATTTTGTGGCAGAATATACGTGATGTTGATTATGACCTTTGTTCAAACTATCGCTTTTATAATCAGGATTATCAAAGTATCTATTTAGAAGATGATGAAGATGATCATTATCTTTTTTTTTAAATAGGGGCGAAAATACACTTGACAGAATACTGATGACTAATGACAGGATAACAGATTGGTAATGACAATCATTTGATAACTGGTATGTTGGTGATGATAATCATATTGCAACGATATCATCATGACAAGTTGGATTTAGCTAGTCATCACCAACCTCTCTCCGCCACGTAGGGAGACCATAGTTAAGATATTCGTAATACAACTAATTTTAAAAGATATACCGTAATTATGAATCGTATCAATCACAGATATTACTAATAAAAAATATAGCGAATAGTAATGATGATGATATGAATATTAATTCAACTAGATGATATATATATATAGATATGTATATATTTTTTTTCCCTTCCCTTTTGAGTCATCAGCTCAAAACGCTCATATTTTCCGCTCATTTGCATAGAGAAAATTTTCGGCCAGCGGTGCGCCCCGAAAACTAGTAGTTGATTAGTTTCTGCCCGCTTGGTCTAGAGGGGGGGGGGAGGATGGGGAGGTGGAAGGAGAGAAGGAGGACGGAGGAAAGAGGGCGGGAGAGAATAATGATGATGATGGAAACAGTAATAATCGTGATAATGATGGCAATAATGATGATAATGATAATAGCAATATCATTAATAACCATAATAATAATAATAATAATAATAATGATGATAATTATAATAATAATTACAATAATAATAATGATAATAATGATAATAATAATAATAATGAAGGTAATAACAATAATGATAATATTGATAATAGTAACAATAATGATAATAACAAAAGTAATAATGATAACACTAATTGTTATCGATAATGATAATAGTAATGATAATGATAATAATTATAATAATAGTAATATTGACAATGATGGTGATAATGATTATGATGATAAAGATGATGATAATGATAATAATGATAATAATGATAAAAAATAGTGGTAAAGATAATGATAATAATGATAAAAAATAGTGGTAAAGATAATGATAATAATGACAATAATAATGATAGTAACAATAATGATAATAATAATTATAGTGATAATAAAAATGATGATGATGCTACTACTACTACTACTGACAATAAAAGTGGTGCTGATAATAATGACGATAATGATGATAGCAATGATACCAATGGTTTTGATGATGATTATGATAATGATAATAATAGTAATGATGACGATAATAATAATGATAATTATGACAATACTGATAATGATGATGATGATGATGATGATAATGATAATAATGATAACGATAATGCTAATGATAATTATAAGGCTAATGGTAATGATACTAATGATGATGATACTAATAATGATAGTAATCATGGTTATAACAATAATAAAAATGCTTATGCTAGTGATAACAATAATAGTATTGATAATAGTAATAATAAAGATATGAATAATAATCAAGAGGGACATTTTGCTAATGATAACAATACTAGTAATGTTATTATTATCATTTTTAAAATCATTATTGTTATTTTCATGTCACTGTTAATTTTCGTAATGTAACGTCACGTTTCACATTTTTTTCACAGTCTTTATGATGCATTTTCATCTTTAAGCCTACCTCTATATTGCTGCACATCGAACAGAAAGCCGAAGCCACATGCAAGGTCCGAGACACGAGTTGCATGTCCCTCCCGGCGTGCTCTATGGGACCTTCTGACCCCTGACTCCGAAACCGATGGTCACTCGTCATTTTCTACCTCCTGTGTTATTTCGCCTCTGATGTGACTAATTTTCCTGTCGGTGTCGACTTTTCCTCGGGTTATTAGCTGTGCCAAGAGGCGTCAAAGACAGAGTCACTGCCGGCAAGTGTCAAGAAGTGTCAATGGGACTGTGATTTCTTTTTGGCGGGAAAGAAAAAAAGGAGGGAAGAAAATCGGTGTCCGGATCCATGGCTCCCGGGTATTCGAGGGGGAACCCGAATGGTCGGACATTTGCACGCAAATTATTTAGTGAGAGTTTGACCTGAACTTATAAGGCGTGCAAAATTGAAACTGAATTATGTCTGGTCCCGTGGTAAGAGGAAGGTCAGGGGGTCAATCAAGAACTGTTCAGCCGACATACGAAACGGACGCGGGACAACTCTAGCTGACACGCTGTGATCATTCCCCCGGGCCTCTCTCATCCTTTTCCCTATCTTTCCATGGCGTCCCTCCCTTCAATATTTATACATCTAATACCTAACCAATCCTCCAATAAACATATAAATAAATCCCCGCATACGCCAAAGTGAAGCCATATTCTCGGGTCACGAAGCGATATTTTCAGGGTCAAACTACACCATCCTCTCACCAATGCGATCTCTCTCCTGGCTCGCCGACGTAAAATTTTATTCACAAGACCGTTCATCAGGAGTTGAGGCCGTTTATGTCTCTGTAAGGGAGTGTTTCTCGCCGCCTTACTCATGGATCGAAATATTTGCGTGTGAATCTCAGGTGCGCGTGGGAACATTCGGACGGAGGTGATACCTGTTATTGTTATTGTTATTACGTACGTCGTTTTGTTTGAACTTTTTTTTTTATAGTGATTGTTTTTTATCGTGATGGGGATTGGTATTAATCATTCTTATTGTTATTGCTCACGTCGCTATTGTTTAAAATTCATATATATATTTTTCTTGAGTCTTTTCTACGTGTTGTCGATGGATATTACCACTGTTATTTATTTATTTATTTTCATTTTTCGATGGCTATTCCGTTGCATTATCATTGACTTTATAATGATAATGATAAAAGTAAGTCTTAAACTGATGAGAAAAACGGTATACATCAATCTGTCTGTCTCTTTTCTCTCTCTCTCTCTCTCTCTCTCTCTCTCTCTCTCTCTCTCTCTCTCTCTCTCTCTCTCTCTCTCTCTCTCTCTCTCTCTCTCTCTCTCTCTCTCTCTCTCTCTCTCTCTCTCTCTCTCTCTCTCTCTCTCTCTTCTCTCTCTCTCTCTCTCTCTCTCTCTCTCTCTCTCTCTCTCTCTCTTCTCTCTCTCTCTCTCTCTCTCTCTCTCTCTCTCTCTCTCTCTCTCTCTCTCTACTCTCTCTCTCTCTTTCACTCTTTCTCTCTTTATCTATCTCTTATCCATCCATCTATTTATCGATTTATCTACCATTTATCTATCAATGCATCTGTTTGTTTGTTAGTCTATCTGCCGGTCTATCTATCTATCTATCGGTCTGTCCATTCATCAATCTGTTTGTCTGTTTCTTCTCTGCATGCATGGATATCTATCTATCTATCTATCTATCTATCTATCTATCTATCTATCTATCTATCTATCTATCTAATCTATATATATATATATATATACATATATATATATATACATACATATACACACACACACACACACACACACACACACACACACACACACACACACATATATATATATATATATATATATATATATATATATATATAATATGATATATATGTACATATATATATATATATCTGTATATATATATACATATATATATATATATATAATATATATATATATATATATATATATATATATATATATATATATTATATATATACATTTTACAGATTTTACACACGTGTGTGTGTTTGTATATATATATATATATATATATATATATATATATATATATATAATGTATATATATATATACATATATATATATATATATATATATATATATATATATATATATATATATATTATATATATGTGTGTGTGTGTGTGTGTGTGTGTGTGTGTGTGTGTGTGTGTGTGTGTGTGTGTGTGTGTGTAGCTATAGATAGATAGATGAATATTGCTAGATAGATAGATTCCTATCACTCACCAACTACTCACTCCACCCACCCCACCACCCCCACCTCCCCCCCCTCCCCCCACCTCCCTCCCACCCTCCTCCCACCCACCTCCCCCACCTCCCTCCACCTCCCACCCACCTCCACCCACCACCTCCATGAGAATAACTGTCCCGGAGTTACTATAGAAGATGCTCTCGTAAAAGTGATAGATTGAGCGCGTCTTTTTAAGTTAGGACAAGAAAATCTCGTTCTTGGTGGTGGGTGAGGGGTGGGGGTGGGGGGGGGTGGGGGGGGTGGGGTGGGGTGGGGGTGGGGAGATGGGGGAGGGGGGTTGAGATCCGTTTGAGACTTTATGCGAAACGTTCGTGGGGGGTTAAGGGTGGGTTTGGGGGGGTTGGGGGTGCGAGGTTGGTTTAGGGTGAGGGTGGGTAGGATAATGGATTGGGGGGTTAAAGGTGGGTTTGGGTGTGTTGAGGGTGGGTAGGATGGTGGGTTTGGGTTTGTGGGTCCGGGTGGGTTTAAGGTGGTTTTTGGGGTTAGTGGGATGTTGTGGGGGGGTGGGGATTGGGTGTGTTATGGGTGGGTTAGGGTGGGTTTGGGGTTGGTGGGTTTGGGGTGGGTTTTAGGGTGGGTTTGGGGTGGGGATTGGTGGGTTTGGGGGTTATGGTGGGTTTAGGGTGGGTTTGGGTTGTGGGATGTTATGAGCGAGTTGGGTGGGTTTTGGGGTTTGGGGTTAAAGGTGGTTGGGTTGGAGAGGTTGGTGGGTTTATGGGTCAAGGGGTTATGTGCTAGGGGTAGTGATGGGTGGATTTAGGGTGGGCTGGTTGGTAAGTCAGTGGTTAAGAATGGGTTTGAGGTGGGTTTGGGGTGGGTGGAATTTTGTAGGCGGGGTGGTGGGTGGGTTAGTGGGTATGGAGATGAAAGGGTTAAAATTAAGGGTGGGTTTGAGATGTATGAGCTGCCGTGGGCGAGATAGGTGGGTCGGTGGGCCAGGGAATTGAGGAGTTCGGCCCAGGGTGGGTGTGGGGGGTGGGATGTTGCAAATGGGGTGGGTTGGTAGTAGTTTATGTTTAGTGGTGGATGGGGTGAGGGGGGAGGGGGGTGGGTGGGTAAGAAGTTGAGTGATATGTGAGCGGATTCAAACGGATTCAAACGGATGCAAATGGATTCAAACGGATTCAAACGGATTCAAACGGATGCAAATGGATTCAAACGGATTCAAACGGATTCAAACCGGATTCAAAGGATTCAAACGGATTCAAATGGATTCAAACGGATTCAAAATTCAGATTCAAACGGATTCAAATGGATTCAATTTCAACGGATTCAAACGGATTCAAATGGATTCAACAAACGGATTCAAACGGATTCAAATTCAAACGGATTCAACGGATTCAAACGGATTCAAACGGATTCAAACGATTCAAACGGATTCAAACAAAACGGATTCAAACGGATTCAAACGGATTCAACGGATGGATTCAAACGGATTCAAACGGATTCAAATTCAAACGGATTCAAACGGATTCAAACGGATTCAAACGGATTCAAAACGGATTCAAACGGATTCAAACGGATTCAAACGGATTCAAACGCATTCAAACGGATTCAAACGGATTCAAACGGATTCAAACGGATTCAAAATTCAAAACGGATTCAAACGGATTCAAAACGCATTCAAACGGATTCAACGGATTCAAACGGATTCAAACGGATTCAAACGGATTCAAACGCATTCAAAATTCAAAACGATTCAAACGGATTCAAAAACGATTCAAATTCAAAACGGATTCAAACGGATTCAAAATTCAAACGGATTCAAACGATTCAAACGGATTCAAACGGAAAATGATTCAAACGGATTCAAACGGATTCAAACGGATTCAAACGGATTCAAACGGATTCAAACAGATTCAAACGGATTCAAAACGGATTCAAACGGATTCAAACGGATTCAAATCAAACGGATTCAACGGATTCAAACAACGCATTCAACGGATTCAAACAAACGGATTCAAACAGATTCAAACGGATTCAAATGGATTCAAACGGATTCAAACGGATTCAAACGGATTCAAATTCAAACGGATTCAAATTCAAAATTCAAACGGATTCAAACGGGATTCAAACGGGATTCAAATTCAAACGATTCAAATTCAAACGGATTCAAACGGATTCAAATTCAAATTCAAACGGATTCAAACAAACGGATTCAAACGGATTCAAAAATTCAAACGGATTCAAACAAACAAAACGGATTCAAATTCAAACGATTCATTCAACGGATTCAAACGCATTCAAACGGATTCAAATTCAAACGGATTCAAACGGATTCAAACGGATTCAAACGGATTCAAAACGGATTCAAAATTCAAACGGATTTCAAATTCAAACAAACGGATTCAAACGGATTCAAACGCATTCAAACGATTCAAACGGGATTCAAACGGATTCAAACGGATTCAAACGGATTCAAAGGGATTCATTCAAACGGATTCAAACAAATTCAAACGCATTCAAACGGATTCAAACGGATTCAAACGGATTCAAACGGATTCAAACGGATTCAAACGGATTCAAACGGATTCAACAAAATTTTCAAACGGATTCAAACGGATTCAAACGGATTCAAACAGATTCAAACGGATTCAAATGGATTCAAGATTTGTGAATCCACGACTACTTGAGAACGCGACATGTATCTTCGTCTCTCTCCTTCTCTTTATTTATTTTTTCTCTTTCTTCTTTCTTTTCGTCTTCCTCTTTGTCTGACTGCCTGTCTATACATCTGTTTGTCTGTGTTCCTGTCTCGTTTTCTCTCTTCATTTCTCTCGTTATCTCTTTCTCATCATTCTCTCTCTCTCTCTTTCTCTCTCCATCTCTGTCTGTCTGTCTGTCTGTCTGTCTGTCTCTCTCTCTCTCTCTCTCTCTCTCTCTCTCTCTCTCTCTCTCTCTCTCTCTCTCTCTCTCTCTCTCTCTCTCTCTCTCTCTCTCTCTCTCTCTCTCTCTCTCTCTTTCTCTCTCTCTCGCTCTCTCTTCTCTCTATCTGTCTACCCATTTCTCTCTCTCTAATTTTCTCTCTCTCTAATTTTCTCTCTCTTCCTCCTTGCCTCCTCCTCCTTTTTTTTTCTCTCTATTCCTCTATTACCCCCCCCCCCACCAAAGCTTGCGTATCATTCTCCTTCAGCTATTGATATGCAGATTAGCTCTTCACTCCTAAATGTTACACAGAGTTGTTTTTCCCCTTTCCCTCTCTTCTCCTCCCCCTTCCCCTTCCTTTTCCCTCCCCTTCCCTCTCTTCTCCTCCCCCTTCCCCCCCCTCCCCTTCCCCTTTCTCCTCCATCCCCCTTCTTTCCCTTTCCCTGTCTCTCCCTTCTTCTTTCCTCTCCTTCTTCTCTTTTTCTCTTCCCTTCCCCTCCCCCTTCATCTCTTGACTCTCTCTCCCTTCTTTTCCCTCTTTCCTTTCCTTACCCTCTCTTCCTTTTTTTTCCATTCATGCCCCTCCCCCCCTTCGCCTTCATCCTTTTCTCTCTTCCCTCTTTCCTTCCCTCCTTCTCTTTCCTTCCCCTCTCTCTCTTTACCTCCCCTCCCTTCCTATCCCTCTTCCACCCTCTCCTTCATCCCTTCCCTCTCCCCCCCTTTCTTCTCACACCCTTTCCCTCTCTCCCCTTTCCTTTCCCTCCCCTCCCCCCCCTCCTCCCCAGAGCGTAAATATCAAAGGCCTTAATTTGTGTGAGTGCCTTTGTATATCTGGCACAGTGCACTCGAACCGTAGTGTGCACTTGTTTATTTGGGGCATAAAGTATCAGGGGAAAGATAGATGGAGGTCGGTTGGGGGAGAGGGAGGGGGGGAGGGAAGGGGTAGGAGGGGTTGGGGGAGAGGGAGGGAGGGGGAAGGGGTGGAGGGTGTTGGATCGAGAGGGTGGGAAAGGGGAAGGGTGGAGGGGTTGGGGGAGAGGGAGGGGCAGAAGGTGGATGGAGAGATATGGAGAGGGAGTGGGAGAGGGTGGAAGAGAGAGAGGGAGAGAGAGAGGGAGAGGAGAGGGAGAGAGGAGAGGGAGGAGAGGGAGAGGGAGAGGGAGAGGGAGAGGGAGAGGGAGAGGGAGAGAGGAGAGAGAGAGAGAGAGAGAGAGAGAGAGAGAGAGAGAGAGAGAGAGAGAGAGAGAGAGAGAGAGAGAGAGAGAGAGAGAGAGAGAGAAGAGAGAGAGAGAGAGAGGGAGTGGGGGGGTGGGGGGGTAGAAGGGAAAGGCGGGATGAAGAGGGAAGAGATGGAAGGAGAGAGAGAAGGAGGAAGAGAGTGGTAGAAGGAGAAAGAGAGAGGAGAGAAGGAGAAGGAAGGGATGGAATGAGAGAGATGGGGGAGAGAGGGGGAGCAGGGTGGAATGAGAGAGAGAGAGAGGAATGGAAAGGGAGGAGGTGGAAGGAGAGAGAGAGAAAAGGGGGTGGAGGGAGTTGAAGGAAAAAGGATGGAAGGGGGTAGGGAAAGAGAAGGATAATGCACAGAAGAGGGGATAGGGGAAAGGGATGGATAAAGCGGAGGAAGGGGAGGGAGAGGGGGAGGGGAGAATAAGAGTTTGAAGATGCTGCGTCAATTCTTTTTTTTTATTGTTTGTTTTGTTTATTTTTTCTTCTTTGGATTTAGAGGTGACGTGTGTCGCGAGTGATGCATTGTAGCGGAAAACAGGGTGTGTACATGGGTCTGTGTGCGTTTGTGTACGTGAATTTGTCCATTCATCTGTATGTCTATTTATATATCTTGTGTCCAAGTGCATGTTCTTGTGTGCGTTTGCATGTTGAAACTTGTGTACGTGTTTGTCATCTCACCTGCCTATTCATTTGCCTGTTTGACGATTTGTCTGCGTGTGTTTGTCTGTCATCTCATTATTTCTCTCGGTCTGTCTGCTTGTCTCTCTCGCGCTCTCTGTCTCTCTGTCTGTTTCTCTCTCTCTCTCTACCTTTCTGTCTGTCTGTTTCTCTTTCTCTCTCTACCTACTTGTCTGTCTATTTGTCTGTCTCTCCATTTCCGTCTGTCTGTCTGTCGGTCTCTCTCTGACTGTCTCCCCTTCCCTCCCCTCTCTCTCACTCTCTGTCTGTCTGTCTGTCTGTCTGTCTGTCTCTCTCTCTCTCTCAGCAATAATGATAATAATACATGTAAAGGCTCGTAAGCAAGACAATACATGTATGATTTACATTTATAGCAGTTTGTACACATGTAATTTCACGCCTTTGTAAGATCTGCGCATAATTATCGTATTTATGCAGTACATGTGTAGTACTATTACAATGACATATATTCATACGGTATATTATTTAGCCATTTAGCAAAGAAACACATATAATATATATGCGCATATACGTTCGGCTAATTACAATAATAGATAGATAGATAGATAGATAGATTGATTTATTGATAGAGGAATTGATAGATAGATAAATAGATGGAGAGATAGATAGATAGATAGATAGATAGATAAATAGATAGATAGATAGAGAGAGAGAGAGAGACAGACAGACAGACAGACGGAGACAGAAAAAGACACAGAGAGAGTGAGAGAAAAAGAGAGAGAGAATTATAGACAGAGAGAGACAAACAGAAACAGACAGACAGACAAAAACCAAAAGGGGAAATGTGAAAATAAAGAGAGTCCCTGTGGAGTAACGGTTCTGTCCAAATTTACGAGGTTTTATGCCATATTTACTCCTTTTCCTCCCGCCGTCAGAGCAAACTCACCGTGACGATGACATTACCGGAAGGGGAAAAGGTGGGGGGAGGGGGTTATGGGGGGAGAAGGAGAGGGAGAGGTTGGGGATAAATGGGAAGAAAGGGTGTGGAAGGGGAGGAAGGGTGGGGGGGAGGTGGGAGGGAAGGGGAGGATGAGGGGGTGAAGGGGAGAGAGGGTGAAGGGTACGAAGGGGATGAGAGCGAGAGGAGAGGGATAGGAGGAGGGGATGGATGGGTGGATTATGTGGAGGAATAAAGGACAGGGATGGAAGAGGGATACACGTGCCCACTGGAAAGATGGAAGAGAGAAAGATAAAAAGAGGGATGTGTATATTCATTACACCAATAAAAAAGAAAAAAACGCAGCACACAGAAACATGACGACACCACACACACACTACACACACACACATCATCACTCCATCTTTCACCACACTGGAGCTCACAGCCACACACTTATAATATATCATATATATATAATATATATATATATGTAATATATATATATGTATATATTATTATATATATATCATGTATATAATATGATATATACTATTATTTATACATAATAGTATATATATATATATATATTATATATATATTATATATAATTTATATATATATGTAATATAGTATGTATATATATATATATATAGAATATATATATTTATATCAGTATATATATATAGGTAGGTATATTTATATATTATATAATATAGCATGATATATATTATATCATTATATAATGTTAGGGTAATCAATATTATATAACTATCAATATATAATTCAATTATATTATTATTTTATTATTTAGGTAGCTGTGGGAGCAATATATAGTATATATATATATATATATATATATATATATATAAGTATTTAATGTATGTGTATATATGCATATATATTATAATATATATATATATATATATATATATATATTATATATACTTATACATATATATATATATATATATATATATATATATATTATAATATATATATGTATAACAATACATATACAATATATATATATATATTATATATATATATATATATTAATATATATTATATTTATATATATATAATATTATATACATATATAGGGTTATATAATGCTATATTATATAACATATAATATCATATATGAGTATTATTATTGCTGTTTATAG
>NW_020869619.1:115000-122500 GCF_003789085.1 Penaeus vannamei | reverse complement strand
CACGCCCTACCCCCCAGACGCCCCCCCCACACGCCCATACACCCCCCACACGCCATCGCACAATGACAATGAGCACAGGAACGTTCCCCGCCACGAGAGAGCTCCGTTCATTCAGAAAACATAACACAATGGACTCCACAATATAAACCCCGTTAAAGGACCTCTATCCCTCCCCTCCCCCATCTCCCTCTCTCCTTCTCGTCTCTCTTCTCTTCTCCTCTCTCCTCTCCCATTTCTCTTCTTCCCCTTTCGTCTCCTTCTCTCTCTCCTCCCCCTTCTTCTTTCTTCTTTTCCTTCTCTCGTCTCCTTCTTCTGCCCTCTCCCCTCCTTTTTTTTCTTTTCCTTCTTCCGTTCTCTCCTAACTCTTCCTCTCTTTGCTATCCGTCTACACCCTTCTCTCATCAACTCCTCCTTTCCTCTTTCCCTCCTTTCCCCTCCTTCCTCCCTCCTCAACCCTTGGCTTATACCCCTCCACTCTCTCCTCCCTTCAAACTCCTCCAGTCCCTCCCTCCTTCTCCCTTTCTCCCCCCTCCCTGTTCCCCTTCATCTCCTCCTCTCTCTTACCTCCTCTTTTCACCTCCCTCCTCCACACCCTCCTCCCTTCGCCTTTCCCCCTCCCTCCAACCCCCTTCTCCCACCTCTCCCTCCTCCTTCATTCTTCTGCCCCTCCCTCTCTCCCCCCATCGCCACCTCTCTCTCCTCCCTTCACCCTTCTCGCCCTCCCTCTCTCCCCCTTTCTCCCACCTCTCCCACCTACCTTTACCTCTTCCCCTCCTTCCAACCTCCCCCCCTCCTTCCCTCCACACCCTCCTCCCTTCACCTTCCCCTCCTCTCCCCCCTTTTCTCTCACCCTTCCTCCTTCCTTCACTCTTCTCTCCCCCTTCTCCCTCCACACCCTCCTCCCTTCACCTTTCCCCCTCCCTCTCTCCCTTTCCCCCTTCACCCCTCCCCTCCCCCCTCCTCTCACCACAATAAGCGCAGTTCGGTCCTTATATCCGGAGTATAATTGATTTCAAGCGCACTTTAGAAGACCTTTTGTGCGATTGACTTGAAAATAAGACGTGCTGGGAATTCAATAAGCTCTGTGGACCTGTATAAAAAGACCCCACCTCCCCCTCCTCCCCTCCCCTCCCCCTCTACCTTTACCTTCCTTCTCTACTCCTTTCCCTCTCCCTCTCCCCCGCCCCTCCCCCTCTACCTTTACCTTTACCTTCCCGAATCCTTCCCCTCCCCCTTCCCCATTACCCTCCTTCCCTACTGCTCCTCCTCCCCTTCCTCTCTATCTTCCCCTTCTGCCTCCTTTCCTACTCCTTTCTTCCTTCTCTTCTTCTTCTTTCTTCTTCTTTCCTATTCTTTACTTCTGTACTTAGCTTTTACTTCTCCACTCTTTCGTTTTTCTATTTCTACTCCTTATCATTCGCCTTCTTTTATCCCCCACCTCTCCTTCCTCTTTTTTTCCTTCTTCCACTCCTCTTCCCTCAACTTTCCTCCCTCTCCACTCCTTCTCCTAATCCACCTTTCCTCCCTCTTCCTTCCTTCTCCCTCTCCACTCCTTCTCCTAGTCCACCTTTCCTCCCTCTTCCTTCCTTCTCCCTTTCCACTCCTTCGCCTAGTCCACCTTTCCTCCTTCTTCCTCCCCCACTCCACCATTCCTCCCTCTCCCTTCCTTCTCCCTCTCCTACTCCACTATTCTTCCCTCTCCCTTCCTTCTCCCTCTCCACTCCTTCTCCTACTCCATCATTCCTCCCTCTTCCTTCCTTCTCCTTTCTCCCCACTCCTCCTTCCCCGCCATTCCTCCCTCCTCCCTTCTCCTCCCTCCCCCCCACCTTTCCTCCCTCCTTCCCATTCCTTTTCCCACCCCGCTGTTCCTTCCATCTCCCCCTCCTCCCTCTGCTCCCCTCCCTTCCCCCTCCCTCTCCTCCCTCCCCCTCGCCCATCTCCCTCACCCCTTTTTCGCCCTCTAAACCTCGTTAAGGCGGACTGTAGGGCGAGGGGGGGTTGAGGGGCAGACGAGGCAGGTCAATCGACGAGGATCATGATCTGTATTTGGATGATGTTCTTAGTTTTTCATTCATGTCTTTTTTCACTCTATTCTTGTACATGGGAACTGATCACAATGTACAGAAACACACACACGCATATATATATATATATATATATATATATATATATATATATATATATATTATAATATATATATATATATATATATATATATATATATATTATATATATATATATATATATATATATGTACACACATATACACACACACACTCATACACACACACGTAAGTGTATATATACACATATATATGTGTGTGTGTGTGTGTGAGTGTGTGTGTGTATGTGTGTGTGTGTTTGTGTGCCTTTATCCATTTATTCATATGCAAAAAAAAGTCAAATAATAAATAAATATAAGAAAAGGGTCTCAGAAAAAAACAAGAAAAAAAAAACAACGATATATGTGTTGACGCTAAAGAGACTAAGTGCAGCGAGAGAACATATATTGTGAAGAAGAAGAAGAAAGAGAAAGCAGAAATAAAAAGAAAGAAGCATGGAAAGCAAAAATAAGGATATTAGAATTAACAGTATGATATATATGATAACAGCGATTACGATAATGGTAAAAGGAGTAACGACAATAATAATGAAAATTGTAATAAAGATAATGATATTAGTAGAAATAATATAGATAATAATGGGAATTATAATGATAGTAATGATAATGATACTGTTGCTAATATTTGAATGACAATATATACAGTTGGTAATAATAGTAAAACAATAGTAATGATAATAATGATGATGATGACAATAATAATGATGATAATAATGATAATAGTATTAGTGATAGATAGAAACAATCAGAGAGCGCATACCTCCGGCAAGGCAACAGGGTCACCGATGCAAGAAAAGTATTCACACTTACACAATTACACTAAAACCAGCTCTTTCCCAAGTACACTGGTGACGTCCGTGATTCCCAATGTCGCAGTGCTAATAAATTCTTTTAAAAAATCATGATCAGTATCACCAACAAAATTTGATGACATCTATGTTCGGATAAGACATGCCTTTGGTAAAAAATTAATAAAAGTCTAACCGTCCTGGAAAAAGATCATGATTCAGATCACCACCAAAAATCAATGGCATCTGGTTGAGAGAAGATACACCTCTAGTATAAAAATCGTAAAATTCTGTTCTTAACTTTTTGAGTTATCTTGCTAACCAACTAACCAACAGACTAACCAACACTACCAAAAACATAAACATGGCGGAGTTAATATCGATGATGGCAATGATAATAATGATGAAAATGAGTATAATTATCATAGCTATCATAATATCAATACTGACATTAATGATAATAATTGATAATGATACTGATACTGATCTTGATGATAATGATAATAATAACAATGATGATAGTAATTATGATAACAATAATGATGGTAGTAATCACAATCATAATGATCATAATCATTCTATAGATAATAACAATTGTGGTATTAATGACAGTAATGGTAATAACAATAAATGATTATAATAATCATGACGATATAATGATAATGGTCATGGTGATGATAAAGATTAATAATAACAATGATGGTGATAATAATAATAACACCAATAGTAAGTAGAGAAGTAATGATAGCACTAATAATAACAACAATAATAATGATGATAATAATATTTATAATAATAATAGTATTAATGATAATGATGACGATAGTGATGATGATGACGATGATAATAATGATAACAGTAATGATAAGAATAAGTGTAATGATAATAATATTAATGATAATCGTTACAATGATAATGATTATCAAAAAATATAATAATAATGACGATGGTACTATTGACGATAATATAAATAATGATAATAAAACAATCGTATAATAACAACATCAACACCGACACAGCAATAATCATAATAACGATAATAATGGTGATGCAAATGATAATGATAATGGCAAGAATGATAATGGTAATAGTGATAATAACGATTATATTAACAAAGGAAAAGGTGATTTCAACGCCGTGCAAGTAAGAATCTAAAAAGGCTACTTGGCAACATGTATAGAATAACCAGACAGCGGATAGGTAAAATAATCGACGAGAAATTAGGGATATAGGATAATAGATGGGTAAAGAGACAAAAGAAAAAAAGGATAGATAAATAGATAGAAAGAATAAATATAGTAAGATGAAAGAAAGGTAAGCTAGTGAAGTAGGTTGAAGTTGATATTTTTCAATAGATAAATAGCGAGAAAGGCAAAAAGGAAATTAGCTATGAATATGTACTGTAGGCCAAGGATTTGAAAAAAATGACAAGCAGAGAATTAGAGCAAAAACAGAGGAACAGGAAGAAAATGAGGAAGAAAAGAAGAAGACGAGGGAGAGGAAGAAAAGGAAGAAGAAGAAGAAGAGGGAGAGGAAGAAAAGGAAGAAGAAGAAAAACACCAAAGCTTTTAGAGAGGACCACGAAGAATCCTAGAAAAGACAAACACATACATAAAAGAGAGAGAGAGAGAGAGAGAGAGAGAGAGAGAGAGAGAGAGAGAGAGAGAGAGAGAGAGAGAGAGAGAGAGAGAGAGAGAGAGAGAGAGAGAGAGAGAGAGAGAGAGAGAGAGAAGAGAGAGCGAGAGAGAGAGAGAGAGAAGAAGAGAGAAGAGAGAGAGAGAGAGAGAGAGAGAGAGAGAGAGAGAGAGAGAGAGAGAGAGGAGAGAGAGAGAGAGAGAGAGAGAGAGAGAGAGAGAGAGAGAGAGAGAGAGAGAGAGAGAGAGAGAGAGAGAGAGAGAGAGAGAGAGAGACAGACAGACAGACAGACGGAGACAGAAAAGACACAGAGAGAGTGAGAGAAAGAGAGAGAGAATCAGAGACAGAGAGAGACAAACAGAAACAGACAGACAGACAGAGACCGAAAGGGGAGAGAGCGAGAGAGCGGGAGAAGAAAAGAGAAATAAAAAAATAATAAATAAAAAAAAGTAAAGAAAAGCTAGGAGCCACGTGACCAGGACCACCAAGGGCGAAGCTCCCGCGCCGATAAGATAGGCCAAGATGGCGCTCACTGAGGACTTCCTTCTTCAGAATTCAACTTCGCCGACATAACTGTCATATCCGCTGCTCATCCATCATTTATATGTCGCCCTGACGCCACCAGCACCGCCACCGCCAGGAGCCCCGGCCTTTGTCGTGGAGTCGTTGGGGCTCAGAGGATGGAGGAACCCGGCTGGATAAATGTGCACGCGTGTTCATTCTTTTTTTTATTCTTTTTTTTTTTTGTGTGTGTAGATTGTGGCTGTCCGGATTCGGTTGCTGTGCTTATATGTACAGTTGTGGGCATATATGTATTGGCATGTGGGTGATGTGTCATATTAATGAATTAAGGAAGAATGGCGCATACGCACGAACACACATGGACGCAACATGTTAACACACACACACACACACACACACACACACACACACACAGCACACATATATATATATATATATATATATATATATATATATATATATATAGATAGATAGATAGATAGATAGATAGATAGATAGATAGATAGATATAGATATAGATATAGATATGTGTATATATATATATATATATATGTATATATATATATATATATATATATATATATATATATATATATATATGTATATATATTTTATATATGTATACGTATACATATGTATGCGTATATATATATATATATATATATATATATATATATATATATATATATATATATATATATATTATATATATATATATATATATATATATATATAGAGAGAGAGAGAGAGAGAGAGAGAGAGAGAGAGAGAGAGTCGAGAGAGAGAGAGAGAGAGAGAGGAGAGATACACACACACACACACACACACATATCTGTCTATATATATCTATATCTATATGTGTAAACATATATACATATACAAATTTATGTATATAGATATAATATTTCTGTTAAATATATAACAGCATAAACAACCCTAAAAAAATCCGGCATTTACATAGACCCGGAACTCTTCAGGTCAGGACGTTTTGAAAGTCAACCTGTATACACACACACACACACACACACACACACACACACACACACACACACACACACACACACACACACACACACACACACACACACACACACACACACACACACACACACACACACAGATATATACATATACATATATATATATATATATATATATATATATATATATATATATATATATATATATATATATAATATACATACAAATATAGATATACGCCTAAAAGTACACGCACACAAGCGAGCGCCAAACGCACACAGGAACCGAACACGCACGCACACACGCACACACGCACACTCGCCCTCCCAAAGGATTACCTCATCGTTGACGTATTCGAATCAACTCCGCCTCTTTCGTCGCAAACGGAGGGTGAATATATTTCTTTTCCTCTCTCTAAGATTATGTCATGTCCGTTATGCATAAAAAAAGGTTTATTTTTATATTCATGGAACTGGTTTGATTTTTTTTTTTTTTTTTTTTGTGTTTTATTATTTTATTTTTTTAGTTTTCCTTTCTCTGGCATTTTGTTGTTCTGTTTTGCTTTTCTTTCTTTCGCTCTATTTTTTTCTGACTCTCTTATTCTCTTATTTTCTCAATCCGTCTATTTACCTTTGCCTCCTCTTTTTTCTGTCTCTCTTTTTCTATCTATCTTTCTCTTCCTCTATCTTTCTCTCTCCCTTTCTCTTTTCCAGGCTCTCTCTTTCTCTCCCCCCCCCCTTCTCGCTCTACCCCTCCCCTCCTTCCCTCCTCTCTCCCTCCCCCTCGCCCTCTCTCTTTATCTCTTTCAATGTCTCTTTACTTTATATCTATCTATCCATCCCTTCTTGTTGGTTATGTTACCAGATCCACAAAGAGCGAAAGTTCGGAGGGATAAAGAGAAAGATATAGGTAGATAGATAGATAGAGATAGATAGCTAGAGGCAGATAGATAGAGATAGATAGATAGAGACAGGTAAAGATAGATAGATAAATAGATAGATAGAAATATGTATAGATAGAAATATATAGATAGATAGTGAGAGATCGATAGGTAGATAGAAAGATATATAGATAGAAAGATAGATGATAGATAGATAGATAGATAGATAGATAGGATAGAGAGAGAGAGGGGGGGAGAGGCAGAGAGACAGAGAAAGAAAGAGAGAAGAAAGAGAAAGAGAGAGAAAGAAGAGAGAGAGAGAGAGAAGAGAGAGAGAGAGAGATGAGATAGAGATAGATAGATAGATAGATAGATAGATAGATAGATAGATAGATAGATAGATAGATAGATAGATAGATAGATAGAAGAGAGAGAGAGAGAGAGAGAGAGAGAGACGAGAGAGAGAGGAGAGGAGAGAGGAGAGAGAGAGAGAAGAGAGAGGAGAGAGAGAGAGAAAGAGAAAGAGAGAGAAAAGAGAATAAGAAAGACAGAGAGAGACAGAGAACCATCCA
>NW_020869619.1:97500-100000 GCF_003789085.1 Penaeus vannamei | reverse complement strand
CTCTCTCTCTCTCTCTCTCTCTCTCTCTCTCTCTCTCTCTCTCTCTCTCTCTCTCTCTCTCTCTCTCTCTCTCTCTCTCTCTCTCTCTCGTCTCTCTCTCTCTCTCTCTCTCTCTCTCTCTCTCTCTCTCTCTCTCTCTCTCTCTCTCTCTCTCTCTCGCTCTCTCTCTCTCTCTCTCTCTCTCTCTGATCCCTAGTCATCGTCTGTGTTTTTGTGGTTTAGCGGGATGACACGAGCATTTTAAAAAAGTTTAAGGTAGGCGTGAGAGTTAAAACCACTATATTAGTCACCCGCCTGAATATGGCTGAAGTTAATTGCCTTTCTGTTTCTCTCTCTCTCTTTCTTTTTCGTTATCTGTGTGTCTATTTGCCTCTAACTGTTTTACTTTGCTTGTCTCTTTCTGTATGTGTGTATGTCTCTTCTCTCAGTTTGAATGTCTGTTTGTCTGTCTGCCTATCTGTCTCTTTCTCTTTCATTCTTTTTCTCTCTCTGTCTCTGTCTTTCTGACAGTCTCTCTCTCTCTCTCTGTATCTGTCTGTCTGTCTGTCAGTCCCTCTCTCCCTGTCTCTGTCTGCTTGTCTGTCTGTCTCTTTGTCTCTATATCTCCCCCCCCCTCTCTCTCTTACACTCAGTCTCATTTCTTCGCCCTCTCTCTCTCCCTCTCTCTCCATTGACCTAAATAGGTTGTGATTTTTTTCTTCTCTCGCTTTCATGAATGTTGCTGGATTTGAGTCTTAGCGAGTCATTAGGAACGAACGAAGACTACGCAATCTTATACACAATTCACTGACTTTGAATAATTTTATACTATGGGCTACAGCGCGTTTTATAGGACGTTTTCAGAGTATAAAAATTGTATGACGAGAACACAGCTCAAAGTATTAGTGGGAGAAATGATAAACGGGAATGACATTATTGATAAAGCTAGCAATTTGTCATCCTAAAGACAACGATAAAGATCATAAAGGTATTGATAATAATGATGATAGTATCATAATGATGAAAATATTAGATATGATGTTTAAATGCTATCAGTGGTAATGCCAATGATATGAAATTGATGATAATGATGATGATATTGATAAAAATGATAAAAATGCTATTAAGATATTGATAATGATACCAATGATAAGAATGATGGTGATAAAATTTATGATAATTATGATGATATTAATAGTAATGATAATAACAATAACAATAAAGTAATGATAGTTAAAACACTAATGTTGATAACAAAAGCGATGATGATAATGATAATAATGCCAATGATAATTACAATGAAAATAATAATGATAGTAGTAAAAGTAACAATGATGAAAATAATAATGATGAGAGTGATAATGATATTGATGATAACAAAAACGATGACGATATTAAAAGTAATGATAATAATAATAATGATATTGATGATTGCTATGATAGTCACAATGACAATAGTGATAGCAATGATAAGAGAAATGATTATAATGACAATGATTACAATGATTATGATGATAATAGTAATGATAATGATTTTGACAATATCAATGATGAGGATAATGATAATGATAATAACAATAATGGTGATAATGACAATGATAGTAATAATGATACTAAAAATCAAAATATCAATGATAGTAAAATATTAATGATGGTAATGATAATGATAATAATGATAAAAGTAATATTGATAATAGTAATAAGGATAGTCATAATAATAATGATAATAATAATAATAATGATGATGATGATGATGATAACGATAATGATAATGATAATAATGGTAATAATAATGCTAATAAAATAATAATGATAATAATATATATAATAATAATAATAATAATAATGAATATATAAATGATAATAATAATAATAATATAATAATAAATAATAATACATAATAAAAATAATAATATAATATATATAATAATAATAATAAATAATAATAATATAATAATAATAATAATAATAATAATAATAATAATAATAATAATATAATAATAATTAATAATATAAATAATAATAGATAAAAATAATGAAATAATAATGATAATAATAATAAAATAATTAATAATAATAATGAAGTATATAGATAATTATATATATCAATGAATAATACATAAAAACCAGAGTGCAACGAAATATTTGTTAAAAGTATATACGGGTGACAAACAATAATCAAATTAATAGTAATATTGAAGCAATTAATTAATCACACCCCCAATAAGGGGCTACATCGAAATAATGGGTCATGACGAATGAGAGAAATGAAAATAGTAATCGAAAGGTATCTAGCAATAGTGAAATAGCAAGAAACTATCAATGACATTGGTAACGAGAAGATGATATCCATCTTGGATCGAGTTGTAATGATTTTGAATAATATGCCTTGCCGACCTGACATCACAATAATAAGTTAATGATAAATGCTGCTTCGTATGATAAAAATGATGAATATTAATAAATAATTGCAGCCGGAATGAAGATGAGTAAATTTATATGATACATGGTAGATCAATAA
>NW_020869619.1:90000-92500 GCF_003789085.1 Penaeus vannamei | reverse complement strand
CACACGTACACACACACACGCACACGTCCTACATTAGAAAAACACGAAATAAATTCTAATACTTCTTAATGATCGTTCTTATCACTGAAGAGCTGAAGAGAAATCTGTCCTTTAATGGTTTTCTCTAGTACTGTGTGATCAGACGATAAATACAGATTGAATTTAAAGAAAAAAAAACGCCTTAAAAACGTTTATCTTAAAATTGCGTTTTGCTTGTTCGTGACAAATCTGTTTTCTTTGTGATGTGAAAAAGATGCAAAAAAAAAGAAAAGATAAATGAATGCATCTTTACCACTCTACCTCCCCCTCCTCCCCCTTTTCCCCTCCCCATACCAAGCCCCCTCCCCCCCCCTCTATGTACTCCAGCACGGGGGATAGGGGGAGGAGGAGGGAGGGAGGGTGTGTGTAAGATTCCCCATTCATTAATATTCATTATTCATAACTAATTGATACTTTACACGGTTCTGACGATAAGTTGCTGAACCCACAATCCGGTTCTGCGTGTAATTGCTGATACATATAATTAAAGAAGGTGTCGATTTGGCGAATAAAGGGCGGGAAAAAGTCCGTTTTCTTAATAGGTTGAGCGGATAAGGGGGGTCTATGATAGATTATTGAAGTAGATAGAAAATGGGAAAAAGAAGACGAAATTAAAATCTATAATTCGACAAATGGTTCCTTGCTTACCGGAAGCTCACGAAGTTTTAAGGGAGACCAAAAGGTAAGACTTGAAATAAGGGAAAGGTAAAGAGAGGATGAAGATAAAGATGATAAAGAGGAAAAAGAAATAGAAGAATTTCCAAAGAATTTCCAAGGGTGATTTTGCGAAAGTCTATTCTTATTTCGAGGGAAAGGCTGAAAGAAGGAGGGAAAAGGGATGGTGAAGATAAAGATGATGAAGAGGGAAAATAAGAAGAGGAAGAAGAAGACGCCGACGAAGAAGAGAATGGAGAGGAAAAGACGTAACAAATAATGGACAACAACGGCAATGATGATAATAATTTCAATAATAATAGAAGTGATGACGACGATAAAATCATTTTGATGATATTAATGGCGATGATATTGATAGCGATAATAATGATAATAATGATAATGATAACAAGGAGAACGATGATAATGATACTAATAATATAGCAATGATAAAAGTAATAGTAATTAAAATGATGATAAAAATACTAATGCTAATGATGATGATGATGGTAACGTTTAAATGATAGTAATAATGATAAGAACGATAATAATAATGATAATAGTAATAATGATAGTAATAATAACTATAATAAAAGTAATAATGATAATAATAATAATATAATAATAATAATAATAATAATAATAATATAATAATGATAATAATAATGATAATAACAATGATGATGATGATGATGATGATGATGATGATGATGATGATGATAATAAGAAAAATGATAACGATGGTAACAATAATAATGATAACAAAAATAATAATCGTTGTGATAATAATAGTAAGGATAAAAGTGATAATGATAATATGACAATAGCAATGATAATGATTTTAATGATAATAACAATAATTTAAAAAAGATATTGCTAACAATAGTAACGATGATAATGATAATGAAAATGATGATAGTAATAATAATAATAATGAAATAATGAAATTAATAACAATGGAAATGATAATGAAACTAATGATGTTATCAATAATAATGATAATAATGATAATGATAATAAAAATAATAGTAATAATATTAATAATAATAATAGTAGTAATAATGATGATAATCATAATCATAATAATGATAATGATAATAATAGTGATAATAATGATAATAATAATAATAATGATATTAATGATAACAATAATGATACTGCAAATAATAATGATGATAATAAAAAAGATAATGGATTAAAGAATTGATAATGCTAATAATACTAATAATGCTAATAATAATGATAATAACAATAATGATATTAAAGATAATAATGCTGATAATAATGATGAAGATGGTGATAACAATAATGATTATAATGATAACAGTATTGATGATAATGAAAATAATCACGATAGTTATAGTAACTATAATAATAATGAAGACGATAATCATGATAATGATGATAATAATGATAATGATTACAGTAATAATAATAACAATGATAATAACAGTAAAAGTGATAAAAGTAATAATGATAATGATAATAATAATAATAATGAATAATAATATAATAATAATAATAATAATATAATAATAATAATAATAATATAATAATAATAATAATAATAATATAATAATAATAATAATAATAATAATAAATAATAATAATAATAATAATAATAATAATAATATAATAATAATAATAATTAGTAATAATAATAATAATATAATAATAATTATAATAAAAAAATAATGATGATGATAATAATAATAATAATAATGATGATGAAAAAAATGATAATGGCGATAATGAAAATAATGATATTACTAATTATAACAATAATGATAATATTACTGGTGATAAT
>NW_020869619.1:65000-70000 GCF_003789085.1 Penaeus vannamei | reverse complement strand
TTCTTACTCATTTATTCTGATTTTTGTCATTTCAGTCTGATACCGCACATTATACGAAATTCATCGTTGAACTTTTAAAACATGCGAAACAGCGTAGATAGGTTTAGCTACGTTGGAACACCTCTGGATAATACTTCTTTACCGCATTATTTAGGCTTATTCGAGGATACTAACACGTAATTTGCTTGTGATGTTCAGTTGTTCATAAGTAAGAACGCGTTTCAGTTAAAAAAATCATCGCGGCAACTCAACTACATGAGCTTCCCGTTCGAATCCTCATTTCGAATCTCGCGAAGCATTGCTGTTTGCTTCGTATTAGAGACATGTTATGAAAAATGCATTAATTATGTGAAGGAAAGTTTTTTTTTTCTCTCTGTCTGGTGGAAAAGGTGTTATTTTCATCCGCGTTGGGTACATTAAGAAAAATCTTTTATTTTTCTCTCTTACTGGTAGAAGAGGTGTTATTTATCATTAAGGTTACATTAAGGAAAATCTCAATAACATGTTGCAAAGATTTAGCAGACGAGGACGAACATCACGAAATCGTTATCAGAGACAATATGGATGGCACGTTTTCCAGCCATGTTGCTTCCTCGTAGAAGGCCACTGAGGCGGTCTGGGTAAAGGTGAAACAATAATGTGCAGAGCATTCCATCTTGTTTATCGCCATTGCGCGCCAAGGAGCTTGATAATATGCTGTTGCTCATTTTCGACGAATTACTTCCGTCTTCTGTTGTGTGTGTGTGTGTGTATGTCTGTGTATGTGTATGTATATATCAATTATCGTAATTAATCATATGTGGAACTATGATTTTAAAAAATACATAATTGCATATTGACCAGTAGTGAAATTATAGGACTTTAGAAGTGTATGGATGTGTTTATAGCAATACTCATATCTTTCATCTCGAGCTCATGTCCCTCTTCACACTTTCGAGAGCATGCATGCATATAACCCCCCCCCCCCCCCGTGAGCAGTGCATTTCCATGCGCCTTCCAACCTCCCCCGCGCCACTAATGCCTTCCTCGCCTTCCCCAGGTGTGGCCCGGAGGGAGCGTCTACGCGTCGGAGTCCTCTTGGTCCTCCAGCCTCCACTCGACGGCCGCCGGCCTCCACGCCGCCTCCCCGAGCCTCCACGGCGGCGCCCCGTCCGGCCTCCACCTCGACCCGCGCTCGCCTCAGCCGCAGTATGCTCACCAGCCGCACGCGACCGCCGCAGGCATCCACGGGGAGCGGCAGCCCCCTCCGGCACCCCCGCCGCCGCCCCCAACATCGGTCGCTCCGTCCTGGCACCACGACATGGCCCTCGCGGAGCCCGCCGGCGCCTTCGAGCTCCTCTGCCGGAGCGAGATGCAGAGCCACCTGGGGGAGGCGCACCCGCCCAGCCCCTTCTTCGTGGACCAGAAGAAGGGCGGCTCGACCCCCGCGTCGCCCCACGTCGGGAAGGAGGGCGGCTGCGGGGGCGACGGGGCGCCCATGACGTACAACCGCCTGGCGGCGGCGGAGGCGGACAAGGCGCGCGGAGCCTTCTCTCCGCACGGCGACTTCGGGAGGGCGCCCTTCAGCGCCGTGGCGCAGGCCTCGGCCGCGGCGCCGGCGAAGGAGGTCGCTGGACCCGCCGAAGGGCGTATCAAGCTGGAGGCGCCGTACGTGCCCGAGGGCGTTCCTGGCTCGGCCACGCCCACCACCTCCTGCACGCCGCGCCATGACTACAACGCCAACCTGCCGCTGTTCCACCAGCAGCTGCAGCAGCACCAGCAGGCGGCGTCGTCCTTCCAGGCGGGGCTGGCCGGCTTCCCCGCGATGCAGCACCAGCAGGCGCCCTACCAGCAGATGGCGGGGCAGCAGTACTCCCTGCAGCACTCCGCCGCGTCCCAGCAGCAGCACCAGCAGTACCAGGGGGCGGGGGGGCCCATGGGGCGTGGGGCGCGGCCTACCAGAGCGGCGAGGGCAGCACCTACGGCGGCGACCAGCACTACAACATCTACGCCCGCTCCGTCTACATCCAGGGCGGCCCCCAGTATCCCTATCCGGGCTATCCGGGGATCGGCGCCTCGCCCGCGGGGCCGTCGCGCCGCCCCCCCGTCCCGCAGGGCGTCCTGCCGCCCCCGGGCGTCGCGCCGCCCGCCCTCACGACCCCATGAAGGCGCGGCGGAGACGGCGCTGGACGCGGCGGAAGTCGATCGTGCACACGTGCCCCCACTCGGGCTGCGCCAAGATCTACGCCAAGTCGTCGCACCTGAAGGCGCACCTGCGCACGCACACGGGCGAGAAGCCGTACACGTGCGACTGGAAGGGCTGCGGCTGGCGCTTCGCGCGCTCCGACGAGCTCACGCGCCACTACCGCAAGCACACGGGCGACCGGCCCTTCCAGTGCCGCCTGTGCGAGCGCGCCTTCTCGCGCTCCGACCACCTCAGCCTCCACATGAAGCGCCACATGGCGCTCTGAGCGGCGCGAGTCCGAATGGCTCTCTGAGTGACCCTCGAGACCGGCCGGCGCTCCGAGTGCCCCGTGAGTCCGGTTCGAAGACGCCGACCCTTCGGAAAAGTGACGCATGCGCTCTGAGGACGCAGGAAGATGCGGCGGCGCATGAGCGAGCGCATGGACTGTGGAGTCGAGCGCAGTGAGAAATCCTCGTGTGACTTGCGTTGGACAGGGCGAGGAAGGCCGCTGACGCCTCGCGAGAAAGAGATGAGTTTCCAGCGGCGTCGCGGGTCTCACGGCGCGGGTGCGGGGAGAGATTAATGTTTCGTGATGTCTGTATTTATTTATATCAAACATTCAGGCGTTTTAGTGAATGAACAGATAAAGTGGAAAGAGTGAGACACTGCAGTTGCGATGAAGCTACAGTTACGGTTTTGAGTACTTTATATGCACACACACACATAAACACACACAAATATATACACATACACATATGAAATATATATATATATATATATATATATATATATATATATATATATATATATATATATATATATATATGTATGCATGTATGTTATTTATTTGCCATTATCATTGTTATCATCTTAACTATCATTATTATCATTAATATTATTATTGATCTTATTTCCATTTGTTATTATTGATATCATTATTGCTGTAGTTATCATCATTATGTTTATCATCACTATTATCATCATTATTATTATTATTATTATTATTATTATTATTATCACTAATTATTATTATCATCATTATTATTATAAAATTGCTGTTATTATCATTACTACTAGATCTACTCTTATAGTATTATTATCATTGTTATCATTATTATCAATTTTGTTGTTATTATTATCATTATTATATTATAATCATTAGTATTATCATCATTTTCATTATCACTACTATCGTTATTATCATTATCATTTTTGTTATTGCTATTGTCATTATTATTGTGTTTGTTATTACTATTTTTTGTTATTCTTCTTACCATTGTTGTTATTCTTATTATCATTATTATGAAAATTATCATCAGTATCACTATTATCATTATCGTTATTATTGTTATTCTAATTGGTACTGTTATTACTATCATTATTATTATTATCATTATTATTATTATTTTTTTTAATTATTATTATGATTATTATTATCATTATCATTATCACTATTATTGTTGTTGCTGTTTTGTTGTATTATTGATTTTTATCATTATTATCATTGTTATCATTATCATTATATTATTATTTATCATTATTACTTTTATTTATCATAATAATAGTATAATAATGATAATTATTATTATTATTATCATATTATTGTTGTTACTACTACTATTATTATTATTATTATTATCATTATATATTACTATTTGTTGTTATTATTATTATTATCAATTATTATTATTATCATAATATCATTATTATCATTTTTATTCTTATTGTTTTATCATTACTATCATTATTATAGTTATTGTTAACGTCTCATTACTATGATCATTATCATCATTATCGTTGTATTATTTATTGTTGTTATTATTATTATCATAATTTTCACTATCATTGTTATTATTATTATTATTATTATTATTATTATTATTATTATTATTATTATTATTATTATCATTAATTATCATTATTATCATATATCATCATTGTTATATCATTATTATTAATATATTAATATTATTATTATATTATTATTATTATTATTATTATTATCACTATTATTGTTGTTATTATTTTATTACTATTAATTATTATTATTATTATCATTTATTATTATTATTATTATTTATTATTATTATTATTATTATTATTATTATCTTTATTAGTAACATCAACATAATTTCATTTCATCTTTATCTTTATCATTATTGTCATAATTATTTTGATAATAGAAATGACAATGATGATAAAAATGATAATCATATAAACTATTATTATTATTACTACTACTATTAGTAGTAGAATTATCATTGTTGTTGTAGTAGTAATAATGAAAATGATAATGATGATAATAATGATAATGATAATAAGAGTAGTAATGATATTGATAATTATCCTCATTGCCTTTATTGTTATTATAACTTTTGTAGTTATTACTATTACTATTATTGGTATGGGTAATTTTATTATTATTACCATCATCATTATCATTATTATCATTGTCATCATTATCACTATTATCGTTATCATTTTCATGTTCTATTCTTATCGTGATTATCATCATTACTACTACTACTATTATTATTAGTATTTTGTTATTATTATCACTATTATTACTATTATCATCATCATCATTATCAAAATCATAATCAATGTCATCATTATTATTGTTGTCACTAATATTATTTTCATTATTACTGTTTCTTTCATCATTACTATAATTATCGTTATTATTCTCACTATTACTAGTAGTATTTCTATTATCATCATCTCCGCCAAAGAGGTTATGTTTTTGGTCGCGTTCGTTAGTTATAGTTAGTTAGTTAGTTAGTTAATTAGTTAGTTAGTGTGTTTGTTTGAGCGAAGGTTAGTAGATAACTCACAA
>NW_020869619.1:50000-52500 GCF_003789085.1 Penaeus vannamei | reverse complement strand
CTCTCTCTCCTCTCTCTCTCCTCTCTCTCTCGTCCTCTCTCTCTCTCTCTCTCTCTGTCTCTCTCTCTCTCTCTCTCTCTCCTCTCTCTCTCTCTCTCTCTCTATCTCTCGCTCTCTCTCTCTCTCTCTCTCTTCTCTCTCTCTCTCTCTCTCTAAGAGATAATATATATATATAGGAATTATATAAATATATAGGGTAATATAATTGCCATTATATGATAAGTATAATACCAATAATGTAATTAAATTATACACAACACACACATACACACATACGCACACCACACCGAAATGACAAATAGATATACTTAATTTTTCTTCCTGTTATATATTTTGTCGCCCTGTACAAAGATAAAGTCTGGTGCATAAATCATAGTGTGTATGTTAAACACCAAGGAATTTGCCAGATTATCATATCTGTATATGTAATCGGTAAGTATTCAATTTCTATTTATTTATTAATTACTATTTTTTTTACAAAACTTCTACCATCGACATACATAATATATAGAGAGAATAATAGATATAGTATGATAAGTATATAAATTAAAAAGAGGAAAGACTAGTAATATATAAGTATATTAGAATATAGTAAGTATATAAATATATAATAACCAGAGTAGTATATTAAATAACATTTGTTAGACGTATCATAACACAGATATTCTACATAGTGAGTAGAGCGACAGACAATCGAACAGATAAGAATTGGAGAGTCTGAACCAAAAATACCTCCCACACCCAACGCTAGGAACCCCGACCCAGCTTCCTGATATTCTAAAGCTCAATTTGACTAGACAGCCCCGACCTGTCGGCTCCTCCTCCGGCTCTCTCTGTTTACCTAGACATCGCCACTCTCGCTCCTCCTCGGCTCTCCTCTGCTCGCCTTACCCGGGGACTCCCCTTGGCCACGAAACACCCAAAAACCCACCTGGCTGACCCGGTACTGCATGTATCGATTGCCTATATGATAATGTGTAAGAAACAAATGATGTTTGTGCTCGTACCCACCAAAATCGAGAAACCCATATGATGAGCGTATGTGCTGTCAAGATGTGTTGTGTACGCAGTAATAATGAAGAAGAATGCATGAAAAAAGCACTGCAGATAGATAGAATAGCAGACAGACACAATCTACAGTCTTACAAACGTACAGCGATGAAACTACTATATTACCTGCATACACAGATAACAACGCATAAGAAGGAGAGAGAAAGAGAGAGAGAGAGAAGAGAGAGATGAAGAAGAGAGGAGCAGAGAGAAGAGAAAAAAAAGAATAGAGACGCAACGGCAGGAGAAAAGATATGAGGGCGAAGAAAAAAAAACAGAGCCAAGAAGGAAAGAAAGATAACGCAACACAAGGAAAAGAGAGAGGGAGATAGACGAAAGGAACAAAGAAGGAGAGAAAAGAAGAGAGCAGAACGACCTCAGAGAGAGAAGAAAGATACGCAACAAAAAACAGGGAAAGGGGTGAAAGAAAAAGAGAAGAAGAGAAGAGAGAGAGAGGAAGAAGAAAGGAGAGAAGAAGAGAGAAGAAGAGAGAGAGAGAGAGAGAGAGAGAGGAGTGAGAAAAGGGAGCCAAAAGAAAGAAGAACCGACAGAACAGAAGCTGCGAATAGACTGAATCCGAGAGAAGAGAGAGCAGAACTCCCGAAAAGAAGAAGAGAGAGACAAGAGACAAGACAGAGAATAGAAGAGACAGACAACAGATAGAGCAGAACAGAAGAAATACCAAGAAAAAAAGATAACCAAGACAGGAAAAGAAGAAGAAAAGACAAACAAACACACAAGAGAAAAAAGAGAAGCAACATAAAAAGGACAAAAAAACCCCTATAGGACATCGCACACACGCAAAACACATGTCAAGAGTGTTAACACCTCTTCTCACACCTTCCACTTGTCACAGAAGACGTGTTAGAGGTGGTCCTGCATATGACTACCCCGCCCTTCTTTTCGCCGGGGTGGAAGGGTCGGGAGGGGATGGGAAGCGTAACTATCGATAGATTGACGGCTGTGAATTCTCCTCCCTTGGAATGAGTTGATGTTTGTCTATTTGTTAATTAATATTTACAAGTTATATTAATAATTAGAATCTATATTTCTCATTTTTTGCCGTCTTTTTTTCTTCTCAGTCAATGTATTTAAACTATTATATCTAGTTTTCTTCTTATACGCTTCTTATTGCCTTTGTCTCCGGTATGAATTCCACATAAATTCTTGGTAATACAGATTTAATGAAACAATCAAGAATCACCAAAAAATGATAAATAAAAAAATAAATAAATAAGAAAAAAAGGAAAAGAAAAGAAGAAAAAAAGGTTCAAATGAAAGTAGAAAATTACTTAGAAATAGACTTAAATAATCTGATTCATGTAGCTCATCCTCGTATGCAACGAAAAGACAGCACGTATTCAAGGAGACTTGGGGGAAAACCCGCTAAATTGTAATCAGAAATTCAGCGCAAAGATTAAGACCATCTTGCTGAAAACAATCTCTCCCT
>NW_020869619.1:20000-22500 GCF_003789085.1 Penaeus vannamei | reverse complement strand
CGACCTACCGACTTACCTCTAGAGAGAGTCTAATACCTGAACCCAAGATTTTTTTCCCTTAGCATCAGCAGTATTATTTTCTCATAATTAATATTATAAGTAGGATTCTAACTATTTTCATTATTAACATTATCATTAACCTTATATTTATTTTTATTATTATGATAATTTTTATGTTATTACTAATGTTATTATTAGTAGTATTACTACTACTACTACTACTACTATTGATATTATTATCATTATTATTATTATTATTATTATTATTATTATTATTATTATTGTTGTTGTTGTTGTTGTTGTTATTATTATTATTATCATTATTATTGTTATTTTTACTATTACTATTAGTACTACTACCATTGATATTATTATTACTATTATTTTTTTCATCATGATTTTCCCAATTATTATTATATTTATAGTTGTTATTGTTATTACTATTTTGATTTTTATCGTTATAGATATAATGGTATTAACAATAATAAAAAAAAAATATTAAGAGTAATAATGGTAATGATAATAATAATAATAATTACTATTATTATTATTATTATCATCATTGTTTTTATTATTATTGCTTTCATCTTTATCATCGTGTTCAGTATCATTATTATCTTTATTACCTTAATTATCAATATTGTCAATATTGTCGTTAATGCTATTATCATTATGAACATTTTCATTACTATGATCTTCACTATCGTTATCAGTATTTTCATTATTATCTTTATTATCATAATTATCAATATTGTTATTTTTGCTATTATTATTATTGACATTTGTTATTATAGTGACTATCAATATTATCATTATTATTATCTTTATTATTATCAATATAATTATCCGTATTATAATATGATCAGAATTTCATCCTTATTACGAATAATATTGATGAAATTTCTATCAATATCCATTGCTATTATTTTTACCATTATGATTATAATTATCATTACCATCATCATTATCCATATCGTAATCATTATGATTACCATTTTTATCATTACTATTATGTCATTCTTATTATTATCATCACCATCATCATAGAATTCTACCATTACCATTATTGTTGTTTTTATTATTTTTATTATCATTAGTTTATTCATCAAAGCTTTTACTGTTTTCATATTATCATCAGTGTCATCCTCTTCCCTAGCATTACTTAACATCATGAAAATTGTTTGAATTATTATCAGTGTTATATATAGTTTTACTTTATTAATCACTATCATAATTTTTACTATTATTTTCATTATACATATTTATATTATTATCATTATTATTATTATCAATATTATTTTTACTATTATCATTATTATCGCCATCAGTATTACCATTGTCAGAGAGAGAGAGAGAGAGAGAGAGAGAGAGAGAGAGAGAGAGAGAGAGAGAGAGAGAGAGAGAGAGAGAGAGAGAGAGAGAGAGAGAGAGAGAGAGAGAGAGAGAGAGAGAGAGAGAGAGAGAGAGAGAGAGAGAGAGAGAGAGAGAGAGAGAGAGAGAGAGAGAGAGAGAGACTGAAGGAGAAGGAGGAATGGAAGGAATAAATAAAAATGAAAGGGGAAGATAAAACGAAAGAATCGGCGAACAAAGAAGGATGTAGGACATAATGAAATCGATTAAAGAAGGAGGGAGAGTGAGAAGGAGAGAGAACGAGAGAAAGGAAGAGAGAAAGAAACATAGAGATAGAGGGGGGGCGGTAGCGGAGGAAAAGGAGAGAGAAAGAAGAACACATGTGACGAATTCATGATGAACAGATTGCAACAGGAACAACGAGGGGGAGGGCAAAGCAATAGCGAAGAGGCCTTCGGCATATTCGTGTGTTTTCTTGCCTTTTCCTTCGTTGTTTCTGTTGCAGAGATAAAGAAGCTGGGTAGGTAGAGCGAGCATAAAGCGTGGTTATGTGTAAGCCCGTTAGCTCAAGATGACGCCTGAAAATACCGTCAAACTGCGTCTACCCACGTGGATGTCCGCATGGTTCCCAAACCGGAAACCAAGGTGATTAAGGTCGACCTATCCTGACTCGCAGATCGCCTGTCGCCGTCACCTCGGCAAGACCTCCCGCGTCTAGCTCACCCAGGGCAGGCCGGCGCCTAAAGCTTGCCTTCTGTCGGGTATCATGTTTCATTTTACTTGTGTGTGCTCTTTTATCAACAACGGGTCAAGCCGTTAATGACTATCATTTCATCTATCAGGACTACTTAGGAGGCACCCGCAACCTTTTACAATAGGATGAGAGAGAGAGATGCATAAATAAGCAGAGGGAGAGATGAGAGAAGAAAAGAGAAAGAGGCACACACACGGACAGACAGCAAGCCAGACAGACAGAGAGAAACATACAGCCACAAAGAAGAGATTAAAAAGAGAGAGTCACAGAAACAGCGAAAAAAACGAAAGGAGACTGAGCGATAGAGATGGAGAGAGAAATCACTCAGGCCTGTCGGAGTGAGTGGCGATTCATTAACTTTAAGCACGAAGAAATCTGCCATGTCAGATTCCCGGA
>NW_020869618.1:249060-254338 GCF_003789085.1 Penaeus vannamei | reverse complement strand
CCGCACCATGCAGCGCTCTCACGTCGCCGATACACAGCCCATTCGTGGTCATTAACGGCCCCGCCGTCCCGGGGACATCCCCTTGGGCTACGACTTCATGGCCAAGACAGGCCTCCACCAAATCCCTCGCGAGAACGTAGCAGTTCACTTCGGCCGTGTCTATGCCCTCACCCCCCCGGAGGAGTATGGCGTAGATCGCACGGCCACTCAATCACAGAAAAAGCAGTGACCCCCTCAGCTCCCGCCAGCGACAAGGTCACCACCGTCCCCCGGACACAAGCGCACACTACCGCTACTCTATCGGGCTACACACAGCCCAAGGTCACACCCACACCTGGTTACAGGAACTTCACCCCACTAGCGGCGACCTCAGCACGCACATGGACCCCAGCGTCCGATTCCCCCTTTTGCCAGACCAGCGAAACAACGGTGCTCCCACCATTTACGGACTGCGTAGTGCCTGTCACTATACCAGACACATCAGGCACTGTACTAGTACTGCCGGAGGGGATACGCGTGCACGGATTGCTCGCCCTGCCGGCCGTTTACGACGCACCGGACGGACAGTTCTCCCTGCGCCTCATTAACACACTGGACTCCCCAATCCGCCTCGAACATTCAACAAGGGTGCTCGACTGCGAGGTCACGCCCCTCCCTATTAGGATGATGGACACTGCAGCCCCCACTTTCCACACCTCCACCTCACCCGTTACCGTGCCAAGGTCACCTGACGCCTCAGCCCCGAGCACAGCGCACGTACCCGACGTCACAGCCGTCGACTTCGCTGAAGGACCAGCAATACTTGGGGACTTTTCAAGGAATTCCCGCTAATCCTGCCATCCACAGAGCGCCCCATCGGCCGTACAAACATATTAGAGCACAGCATCCACTTGCAACAAGACGCAAAGCCCGTCTATATACCTGCATACGCGTCCCGCACAGCCGACGACAGGCTTTCGAGGATCAGATTAACAAACTCCTAGAAGACGACCATATAGAGCCAAGCACCTCACCCTGGAGCGCACCCATGATCCTGGTGCCAAAGAAAGACGGATCACTCCGCCCCGTCATAGACTACCGCAAGCTCAACGCCCTAACTATCCCGGACCGATTCCCCATCCCATCATTACGCTCACTGTTACAGGACGTAGGCAAAGGTCACGCAGTTTTCTCGACCCTGGACCTGCAGTCCGGATTCTTCCAGGTGCAAATGGACAAGGACTCGCGTCCACTTACGGCATTCTCCACACCACAGGGCCACTTCCAGTTCAAGTCGATGCCTTTCGGTCTCAGAAATTCACCAATAACTTTCTCCCGTCTTATGTCCATTATCATGGCCGGCTTGATAGGGAACACCGTGTTCCTTTACCTTGATGACCTCCTCTAGTATCTAAAAACACACAGGAACATGAATCCAAGCTGCGCAAGATTTCCAACGACTGACGGACGCGGGCCTTACAATAAACCCCAAGAAATGCACATTCTTCCAGAAGAAATCAATTACCTAGGTCACACAGTGGACTCCAACGGCATCTCCCCAAACTCAGCCAAGATAGAGGACATACTTCGCTTCCCAACACCGAGGGAGGTGAAGCACGTCAAGTCGTTTTTGGGCTTGGCGGGTTTCTACCGCCCATTCATCAAGGGGTTCGCCAAGATTGCTGACCCCCTCTCAAGACTACTAACAAAGGACGCCTCCTTCGCCTGGACAGCCGAACACCAACAGTCATTCGATACGCTAAAGTCCCTCCTAACGCGCTCACCAGTCCTTATTTTCCCGGACTTCCAGCTACCCTTTACACTCGCCACAGACGCATCATGCACTGGCCTCGGAGCAGCCCTGATGCAAAGGATAGACGGACGACTTCGACCTATCGCTTACGCGAGCAGAAAGCTTAACGCCGCTGAGACCCGCTACAGCGTCACCGACCTGGAGGCATTAGCAGTGGTGTGGTCGCTCAGACACTTCCGAGAGATCATCTTAGGTTACGACATTGAAGTCCTGACAGACCACCGCCCACTCTGTTACTTACTCTCCGATTCAAAGTCCCCGAGCGGACGCCAGGCACGCTGGATCGACACATTGCTGGAGTTCAATCCAGTCATTCGTTATACCCCGGGGGCTTCTAATAAGGTCGCGGATTCACTATCTCGAGTGCCTACCCTCCACCTGGACGTACTGGATAGGGAGGACGTTAAGTCTCGTCAACGTCAGGATCCCACTTACGGCGAGTTAATCGGCATATTAGAATCAGACCCATCAGCAGCTCTTCCCAGGCGACCACACGTCCCGACCAGCGAGCTGTACCTAGAGGGCGACCTCCTTTTCCGACGATCGTCGCCACCCAAACAGCGACTCGACAGAGACATACATACAAGCAGCTGGTCATCCCCGAGGATCTCGTCCCCACGATCCTAAGACTACTCCACGAGGCACCAACAGCTTCCCACGCAGGAGCTGACAAGGCCATCAAGTTCGCCAGGGAGAGATATTTTTTCCCGCGAATGGCGTCTAGGATCACGGAACATATCAGAAGATGCCAGGTTTGCCCCCTCCACAAAGGTTCAGCATCGGCACCCGCACTCACGTACGACGTCCCCGACCGGCCCTTCCAGCGTGTGAGCGTCGACATTCTGTCAGGTTTCTCCACTTCGACCTCCGGTTGCAGATACCTCTTAGTCTTCATAGACGCCTTCTCCAGATTCTGCGAACTAGTACCCATACCGGACAAGTCCGCACCCACTGTCGCACGAGCATTTCTGGAGCGTGTTATATGCCGACATAACACCCCGGAGGAGTGACAAGGACAGAATTCAACAACTCCGTACTGAAGTCGCTCTGCGATATTCTCAACATCAAGAAGGTTAACGTACTACCTTATAGACCCCAGGCAAACGGACTAACCGAGAGACTAAACAGAACGATCCTCAGCATGTTGCGGACATCCTTGGCCTCCTCAGGGTCGGAATGGGATCTATGGATACCCATCATACAGATGGCCATTAACAACACATTTCACAGCACCCTGGGCGATACCCCCACTTCGTCGTGTACGGGGAAGATAGGAGATTACCATACGAATTACTGGACCAGAGTCCCCGACCGACGTACACCGACGATTATGCCAGCAGAATCATTAGGAAGAAGCAGGAGATTTACTGCATTGCGAGAGGCACTTACAGTTCGAGAGAGACAGGATAATCCGGCAACACAAGCTATCCCGACGAAAAGACATCGCGACGGGGGCTCTCGTGTTCCATTCAGCGTCTGAGCGATCAGCCCCCATGCCCAAACTGTCCCCTAGGTTCGATGGCCCCTACAGAGTCCTTCAGGTGAGGCACAACAAGGCCCTATGCAGGAGTTTGCTCACGTCCTCGCAGTCCTGGTTTCATTTCGACACCCTCAAGCTCGCGAGCAAGCATTATGAGGACGAGTTTTTTCGGATCAACCCTCGTGACCGTGACATATCTCTCTCCACAGATGAGGACCCTCCTGCACCTTCTCTCTCTCCTCCACCTGTCCGCCGCATCATTACCCGCTAACTACCTCCCCCGCCCCGGAGCAATACTTGAGGACATCGGCACCATCTCTTTCGTCAGCAGTTACGTTGAGATCACGATTAGCCTTGACGTCCTCTCGTCTTTCTACAATACCGCTTCTACGCACCTCTCACTTATCACCCAGTATAGGCATGCCATATCCACCGATACGTCCCTTACACCACCCCAGGTCTCGTCTCTCCTTTCCTTCCTATCCCTATCCCAGGCTGACTTGACACCCTTCAAGGACCGTCTTCCCCGCCCACACCCCAGACGACAGCGACGTGGCCTTTTCAACTTCATGGGAGACATAACCTCGTACCTATTCGGTGTTGCCACGCATGACGAGCTCGACGCCCGTTTCGGTGACTACGAGCGCGCATTGAGCTCTGTTGCCGGTAAATTCAAGGCCACATTCGGGGCGATTCACACCATCTCGGACACTGTAAATTCTTTAAACAACGTGACCCGTCAGCTATCCATCTACACAGACACCAACGCACAACTCATTGCCCGCGAGCAACATTTTACTCTCCTCCTCGCACACGTCTCCCTTTACCAGTCTCGTGTACGTCTATTTGTTGACCACCTGAACACACTCACTCATGACCTCATACTTGCAGTACACGGCTCCGTCATGCCTTCCCTCATACCACCTAGTACCTTGGATTCCTTCATCCGCCGCATCTCCGCTGAGACGCGGTTTACCCCGCTGTTTTCCATGGCCAACGCCCCCTTCTTTACTCTCTACTTGAATCCTTCATTACACCCCATGGTCTGTCATTTTAGTCCCATTATCCCCTGACACCTCCTTCACCGCCTTCAGGGTCCATTCCTTCCCACTCCCTCTTAACGGCTCTTTTTACGGTCTCTCACCTGACCATGACGTCATCCTTCGGTCACTAGACCACACGTCACTCTCTTTCATCTCTTCGTCCGCCCTCTCCTCATGCTCCAGTGTCCTCTCCAGATTCCACGCTTGTTTCGATGTATTCCCGCCTGAACACTCCTACTTTCACTCATCCTGCCATAAGGCTCTACTCTCCAACGGCGATGTCCAGTCTTCTTGCCTGTTCAACCAGCTCAATTCGACTAACCCATTTCTACTCACCCTCCCTGACCTTCATCTCCTTTACTTCTTCTCCGCTACCCACGTCAGCATCAGCTGTGGCAGTAACCACGCTGACCGTGAGGTCAGCGCAGCGTTTCTCCTTCCCCGATCTTGCCAGCTCAGCGCCAGGCTGATCTCTCTCCGTTCTTCCCACTCTTTTCCATTTCGCTTACTCGCCGACTACTCCCACACTCCCCACAATGTCCCTCGACCTCCCTGTCACCAATGTCTCGCTCCCTTTAGCCAACGTCAGGAAGCTACCCTCTTACCGTGATAACACGCCTGACATACTTACCTTTGCCCACTCACCCCATGTTACCTTCGGGTTCCCTGTGTTTTCCACTGTCATCGGCCTTGTTATAGCTATCTTTGGTTTCCTGCTATACCGTCATCTTACTATACGCCGTCTACGTATTGTATCATCCGCCAGCTCCGTGAGTGATGATCCGTCAGGTCACCAACTCCCGCTTTCGGTGGTCTCTTAGTCTTACTCTGTTTACTTCGGCTATTGTATTACACTATGTTCATCTATTTTGATCCCTATGCCCTCAGTATACCCTGTATTTGAGCTCCCATCCTATCCTTGTTGTTGCTGAGACAGTGCTGCTTGCCCGCCACGTAGGCGGG
>NW_020869618.1:229060-236560 GCF_003789085.1 Penaeus vannamei | reverse complement strand
ATTAACTATATATGGTTCGTTTGCTTAGATTGTCAATTCAATGGGGGAAAGTAATAAGCAGATTTCTCATGATGTGATTTCTCGCTAATATATATATATATATAATATATATATATATATATATATATATAATTATATATATTATATATAATATATAATATATATGACCATTCCCCCAGGTGGCCATTACACGTAATCGCCTTTGATGGCAGCGTAACGGCGCGAAAGCCTACGGACTCCGCCGCCACATTTCAGTACCTGCTCCTCCTCAGCCTCGGCGCATCAGCCCTGGATCTCGCGACCGAAACTTCCCGGCGAGGGTCACCGTCCACATTTCATCCTCGTATGACATTTAGCAGTTCATTCATCGCAGCGCCATTCATCAGCGCGTCATTCATCAGGCATAATAGTCCGAAATTCACGAGCGCCATGTTCGTCATTTTGGCTTATAGGTTTCGCATAAAAGTTGGCGCTTCCGGTATTGGCTTGCACTCGCGTCTGACGTCAAGCCCGGCACCTAATGAGAAATTTTGCCCGATTGCAAGCTATTAAATGTCTGACAGGCATTGTGCACTCTCGGGCGCTGACGGCCAAAGAGGGGGAGGAAGAGGAAGTGAGAATGAGGAGGATAATGACAAGGCCAGTGATAATGATGATGACATCAATAATTATTGCAATGCTCATAAGAATGATCGCGATGATAATGAAGATAACAAAGATAAAGATAATAAAGATAATAATGATGATAATAATAATGATAATGGTAAAGCAAATGACAGTGATACTAAAAGTAAAAATAATAGTAATATGTTAATAATAATAATAATAATAGTAATAACAGTAATGATGTAGATGTAACAGTGATATCATATTAGTAATAATAATGATGATAACAATGAGAATAAGGATTATAATGATGATAGTAATAATAATAAAGGTAACAGTGATAATGATATTTGAATGATAGAAATAATAACAAAGTAATAATGAGGATATTGATAGTAACAATAAATATTATATTAATATGTTGATGATGATAATGGTAGCAATGATTATAATGATGATAGCGATGATAATTATCAAAATGATAATAGTGATAATAATGATAATAATAATAATAATGATGATGAATGATAATGATTATAAGGATGATAATGATAATGATCATTATGTTAATGAAGAGAATTGATAATAATGATAATAATAATAATTATTATTATAATAATAATAATAGTAATAATAATAATGTCAATGATAATAATAATAATGATAATAATAATAATAATGATAATAAATGTAATGATAATAATATGATAATAATGATAATAATAAGAGTAATAATAATATAAATAATAATAATAAATAATAATAATTAATGACAATAATAATATACAATGACAAATATGATAATAGTGTTAATGGTAATGATAATGACAATAATAACAATAATAATAATATTGATATCGAAAACACTGATGGTAAGAATGACAACTATAATAATGATAAAATGGTATTGATAGCAATGATTATAGGGAAAGAGAGAGAAATGGAAACAATAATATAAATAGAACGTTAAAGCGAAACCCGATTGGTGGAGGATGGAACGAGACATGAAGGCGAGGGAAGGAACGAAGGAAGGGATAGGGAAACTCCCGATAAGAGACGAGGAAGGAGAGGCGACGAAGGAAAGCTAGAACGTGTTAAAAGGAAGATCTGTCACGGTTGCAAAAATGGATGGGGGAGGGGAGGGGAGGGGAGGGGGAGTAAGCTGGAGTGGAGAGGGATGTGGAGGGGGTCGTGTTGGGGGGGGGGGAGGGGAGGGGAGTAAGCTGGAGTGGAGAGGGATGTGGAGGGGGTCGTGTTTGGGGTGGGGGTGGGGGGGGAGAACGAGCAGGTAAAGCGCCCTCCCCCCCCCCCCTTAACTTTAGATTATGGTGGAGGTGAGCCAGAAATCAATAACCACCTGTGGAGCGGCGGAGGCCACGCCGATCCCCTGCTCGGCCGCTTCCTCCCCTCTCTTGCTCTCTTTCTCTCTTTCTCTTTTTTCTCTTCTTTCTCTTTCTTTCTCTTCTTTCTTCTTTTCTCTTTCTTTTTTTTTTTTCCTCTTTCCTTTTCTCCTTTCTCTCTTTCTCCTCCTTTTTTCCCTCCTCTCTTTTCCCTTTTTTCTCTTTCTCCGCCCTCTTCTCCTTCTCTCTCTTCTCTTCTTTTCTCTTTTTCCTTTCTCCCTCTTTCTCCCGCTCTTTTCTTCCTTTCTTCTTCCTTTCTCCCTCCCCTCCCTCGTTACTCCCTCTTCCCTCACCCTGTCACATCTTCTCTTCTCTCTTCTCTCCTTCTTCCTCTCCTCCTCATTCTCTTTCCTTCTCTCTCTTTCTCTCTCCCCCCTTCTCTAATCTCCCTTCTCTCTCTCCTTTTCTTATATCTCTTTTTTCTCTTCTCTCCTCCTTTCTCTATTCTCCTTCTCTCCTCTCCCTCTTACCTCTCATCTCTCTCTCTAACTCTCTCTCTCTCTCGTCCCCCTCTCTCTCTCTCTCTCTCTCTCTCTTCTCTCTCCCTCTCTTCTTTTCCATCCTTCTTGTTTTCTCTTTTTCTCCTTCTTCCCCTCTTTTCTTTCTCTTCTCGTTTTTTTCTTCTTTTCTTTCTTCTCTTTCACATCACTTCCTTCTACTCCTCTCTCTCCTTTCTCTTTTTTTCTTTTTCTACTCTTCCCTTCTCCGCCTCCTTGTTTTCTCTCTCTCCCTCTTTCTCTTTTTCCCTCTTTTCTTGTTTCCCTCCTCCATGCTTCCCCTCCCTCCCCCCGCTCTCTCCCTCTCCCTCTCCCTCCTCTCCGCTCTCTCTCTCTCCCTTCTCCCCTTCTCTCCGCCTCTCTAACTCCTCTCTCTCTCCCCCATTCGTCTCCTCCCAGTCACCATTCCCTCCCTTCCGCCCCTCTCTCCTCTCTGTTCTCTCCGCCTCTCCCCCCCCCCGTCGTCCCTCATCTCTTCTCTCTCCTTTCTCTATCTCCCCATCTCTCTCCCTCCTCTTTTCTTCTCTTTCTTCTCTTTCTCTTTACTCTCTCTCTCTCTTTTCTCCTCTCTCGATCTCTCTCTCTCTCTCCTCTCTCTCTCGTCTCTCTCCTCCTCTGTCCTCTCTCTCTCTCTTCCTCCTTTCTTCCTTTTTCCTTTCCCCCTCTCTTTCTTCTCATCTTTCTTTTTTTTTTCGTCTCTCTCCTTTTCTGTGCTCTCTCTCTCTCCTCTCCTCTCCATCTCTCTCCCGCTCTCCTATCCTCCGGTCTCCTCTCTATCTCTTTTCCTCTTCTTCTCTCTCTCTCCTCGAGGTATTAATCTTAAACAAGCCGGATCCTCTTTCGTGTGGATGTAACGTAGTGACCGCCTTGGCACGGGCTACAAGGGATTCAGTCGCAGGGCCAGCTCTGCACATCACGCTGGGCAATACTAGTGTGCACAGGATACATGCAGGACTGGATCCTGGGGGAATAGGCGTGCGCAAAAGTGCACACGGTTTCTCTCGAAGACCGAAGTCTTCTAGCCTTCTTCCGTCCTTTCTCTCTCGTCTGGTCGTCCCTCTTTCTCTCCTCGTCTCTCTCTCTCTCTCTCCTCATTCTGCTCATCTTTCTTGATCTCTGCTTCTCTCCTCTCTCATGTTCTCAAAGTCCTCTCCTCTCTCTCCCCACTCTCTTCGTCTCTCGTCTCTTCCCTTCCGCTCTCTCTCATCTCTCTCTTTCTTCTTTTCTCTCCTTTCTCTCTCTCCTCTTCATCCTCTCTTCTCTCTCTCCTCCCTACTCCTCTCTCTCTCTCTTCCTCTTCTATCTAGTCTATCTATTCTATTCTATCTCTCCTCTCTGTTTGCCCCTCTCTTTTGTTACGTATCCGCTCCATCTCCCCTACTCGCGCTTCCCTCTCCGGGTGTTCTTTATTTCTCCCTTTGTCTAAACATCTAGTTTTTTTTTTTTTTTCCTCTTCTCTCTCTTCTTTTCTTCCATTTTTATCTTCGTATCTTCTGTCCCTCTTTCCATATCTCCTTCTCCCGATTCCCCTCCTTCATTTTCTCCCTCCACCCACCCCTTCCTTCCTCTTTTTCCCCAAGGTTTCTCTCCTAATCGCTCCCTCTCCTCTCCGTCGCCCTTTTACCCCCCGCTGTCCTCTGCCCTCTCCCTCGTTCTCCCCTCCGCTCGGAGCAGGCTCTGGGCCACGTCCAACCCCTTACCGTTCAAGACGCCATCACCACCTGGTAGATTCCCCTTGCTTTGTTGTTGCTTCGCTCTCCCTCCGCTTACAGGCTCTCCCCTTGTTCCATCATCATAATTTCCAAGACTTGAGATATTGTGCCTCATTACCTCTCTTGCGGCTCATTTAGCTGAAAGATGAAACCGAAAACTAATATGTTATCCCCATATCGAATGAGGACATGTACCAATTACTTACTCTAAGAATCTAATGTGTATTCCAAAAGAGGGAACTTAATTTTTGTTAGACGCCAACTCGTTCTGAGCAAAAATAAAGGAGTTTGGTTTACCGCTACAGTGAAACCGGATTTCAGGTTTCGCTCTCGAGGCGCCTGTTGTTTCACCCTTAATAATGGCAAATGGCGTGTTGCTCGGATTAATTCATCCGAGACGGCACCATACACGCCCGCCCTGTTTTCTGTGACTATACGATAATTTTATGTGACTTCTTTTTCTCCTCTCTTCTCGGCTCTTTTCTCTTTCCCTCTCACTTCACTTTCTCCTGCGTCTCCTCCTCTCTCCTCTCTCGCGGTCGCCGCGTGCCTCCTTCCGTCTCGTCTCTTGCTCTCTCTCTCTTCTCTCCTCCGGCGTCTCTTCTCTCCCCGTCCTCTCTTTCCCTCTCTCTCTAACCCCCTATGCCATACGCTATTCATAATCCCCCACATTCTCTATTCTATTTTCCCATCTCCTTCTTCTTCTTTCCACGTTTATCTTCCTCGCTTCTTCTTTGTCTATCACATAGTTGCCCTTAATAATCAAGCTTTTTTTCTTCCTCTCCCCACACTCTATTCCGATTTCTCGCGATTCACCATATATGTATTCTATGTATACATTCTAGTATCGATGAACAATTATACAATCGCTCGTCGAACGAACTCTTTATTTGAAACTCTTGCAGCTAAACCGCTTCAAAGACCGAATTTGGCCGCATCTTTCATCTTCAGCTGCTTTTTTAAAAAAAAAGAACCAAAAACAATATAAAACTCTAAGAGCCTAGCAAGGCACAATCTAAGTACCGTTCAGCCAATACAACAAAATCTACCCTATTCACCCAACCAACAAGCCCAACCCCAAAAAAGCGATCAACGAAACAAATATCACGCGCAATCATACTACGAGGAAAGCTAAAACACGCCATCGGATTGGGAAAGCTAACAGTTTTCCGTACACGATTACAAAAAACGAGTAACTAGATGTGGTGGCTGTCTGGTTGTTACTTACGAGCTCTGGTTTTCATCTTGGCGTGGATCAGCACGAGACTCTGAACATCAGGAGGCTCTAAGTCTGCTTAGAGAGTAAGAAAGAAAAATTTTAAGCTCATTGTGAGCTGTAGGGATGGATCCGGTCTCACCTGAGCTGTGCCGCTGTCTGGCTCCGAAAATAGCACCAGAACCGCGAGCGGGGTCTGGCTGACCAGCAGGTCAAGCCCAGTTCTTATGGCCGTACTTTCCCCCATATGCTTCCCAAGAATTCTGCTGCGTTGCAGCCCAATGTACTCTAGCCTCGGCTTGCACCACGCTACGGACACAGCCAACGTAATAAAATACACTTCTTGAACATACATTTTGCCTCTGCGAGAAACCAATCCAACTCTTCCTTTAGAACAGTGACGCATCATTCGTAATCTAATTTTGTGAAACTATAATGAAATTCTAGCTGGGGCAGACATGAGTCCGTCATCATTATCATATACCCCATATATATTTATATTAATATATATACTTATAATATATATATATATATATCTATATTATAATATATGTAATATACTGATTGTGTGTGTCTGTATGCGCATCTGTGTGGTCTGTATGTGTATATCCATGTCCTGTATACCTGTGTATGTGAATATAAAAAGCACGCACGTAATCCACTTAGCGTCGTTATGCGGCCATCGAGGCCCGGGAACCGACCTTTGTCCCCAAGGTTCCCTCATTAAATTGCAAACATCACTTGCCTGTTCGGGATACGTTCTCAGGAACGTTCTATTCCATATTTTGAGCTTTATTTTTTCCATTTTTTTATCTTTGTCTCTGTCTTCGACTTTCTTTCGGTCTCTCTCTCTCTTTGTCTCTCTCGCTTCCCCTTTCTTTCTCTCTTCTTTCCCTCCTCTCCCTCCATCCTATCTCTCCTCTCCTTCTCCCTTTCTCTCTCGCTTTCCCTTTCGTTCTCTCTCCTTCTCTCTCTTTCCCCTCTCCTTCCATCCTCTCTCTCTTTCTCTCTCTCTCTCGCTTCCCCTTTCTTTCTTATTCTTTCTCTCTCTCCTTTTCTCAGCTTCTCTCTCCTCCCCCCTCTCCCTCTTCCCTTCCTTCTCCGCTGTATCCCCAACCCCCTCCCCGCATTCCCCTCCAAGAGCAGGACGCCGGCCGCAGGAGCCGGACGACCCCCCTCCCGCCCTCCCTCCCGCCCGCCTCTCCCCCCCCCCCCCCCGCCCGATGGAGAAGTCAAACGAGGGATACAAATCGGAAATTCCAAAAGCCGCGTCAAGTCTCCGTCGCTTCGTCCGACATGATTTCCCTCCGAGAGACAGCTTCCCCGCGGGATCAGGAGGAGCTCGAGAGGAACAGCAGCGTCGGCGGGAGAGGAGGCGGTGGGCGGGGGCGGCTCGGGCTTGGGATTCCGGGTCAGAGTCGATGGGTTTGATGAGGAGACCAATCTTACTCGAAATTATTAATAAAGAGTCTGATCTTACTCGAAATGACTGATGAAGAGTCTAATCCTTCTCGGAATTATTAATAAAAAGATATATATATATATATATATATATATATATATTATATATACATACATATACATACATACATATACATACATATATATACACATGTATATATATATATATATATATATATTATATATATTATATATATTATAGAGAGAGAGAGAGAGAGAGAGAGAGAGAGAGAGAGAGAGAGAGAGAGAGAGAGAAAGAGAAGAAAGAGAAAGAGAAAGAGAGAGGGAGAGAGATAAATAAAGAGAGACAGGAACAAAGAGTGGAGAGATAGAGGAAAGAGAACAAGAGAGAAAGATACGTTTGCATGCATGTACATGGGTATAGTATTATGTGAATGTATGTTTGCATGGATATATATCTGTTTAAGCACGATGCATGTGCTGCACATATCAAATAGATGGGAATCCCTCCCCGCCACAGACACGGGGCGCCGCGACTCACAGATGAAACAGCGGCGGCCATTTACGCTTCGCCCAGCCGTCAAATCCGTCGACGGCCGCATTTTTTTTTTTTTTTTTTTTTTTTTTTTTTTTTTTTTTTTTTTTTT
>NW_020869618.1:219060-221560 GCF_003789085.1 Penaeus vannamei | reverse complement strand
TCCACCGTGTGCCAAGTACGGCTGCGGTGCCCTGTCGTCGCGAGCGCCACAATTCATCTGTGACGAGGCGGGCGAGGCAGGCGCTGCGGTCAGCCCCACCAGAGGGGGAACCGCAACGTAAATATGGAGGAGGAGGACACTTGGCCCGCCCTCCCACGTCCCAAGAGTCGCTTCAGCCTGTAGTTCAGTGGATAGCCCCGCTGAAGCCATCACAAATGACGCGTAATATTAATTGCAAATAAAACAAATAAACAAACCAGAGTTGAAATAAAACAAAACTGAACCTCAAATAGCGACAGTAAAGTATAAAATGTGGTAAATAAACAAATGCTAAACCGGTCCAGTTTGATCATTTGAATAACTAGATGCACCAGCCTTTGTCCCGCCATGGTTCAGGTGTGGGAAGACAGGTGTGTCTGCCTGGCACCCGGGGTGCACGGCCCTCCCTGCCTCCCCTCCCCCACCCCCTGTTGCCCCAGAACCCCCCCCCCCCCAGCCCAACCCGCGGCCACTGTGAGAGGGAGCGCCCGTCCGTGCCTTGTGTGACATCATAAGTCGCAGAGATTTCCCGCAGCTGCAGGGGAGCGGAGGTGTAGAGGCCGCAGAACTACGCGACCCGGTTGCGCAGCTGGAGAAGGTGAAGAAGATGAAGCTGATTCTCATAGAGGGTTTCCGGGCCTCATAGCTGCCATGCCCTCTAAATCAAAGACCCCCCCCCCCTCCCGGGCGCCAGCCGAGGCAGCTGTCCCTCACCCTCAGACAGGAATGACCGCAGGCCTGGCCGGGGAATCCCCCGCACAACCCTGTGGCAGAAGCGACGTCACGCCAACTGACCAAGGAAATATGCTTGAACTTTTAAAGGAAATCAAAGCTTTGAAACATAACAATAACTTAATTAGTGATATTACGGCGCTGAGGCAGGACATACATTGTTGAGACCGAGAAGAATCAATGTCAGGACGACAGTGCTGATAACCAGAGGGGCGTGTCAGCGCTGACAGCTGCGACGAACAGTACCAGGATCCCTGTGGCATCGAGTCAGAAGATACATTTATGTTTTATCCTAAATTTGAAATGTAGTATCACATGGCCACATGACAAATGTAACAATGCCTTTCCACGCTCAAGCTGTACGCCGACTTGGTAGATGAGTAGATTAAGGACTGTGGAACTGTTGTTTGCTTTCAACTAATGACAGCTTGCCCGCGCCTGTGCAGTTAGCCAGGGTAGTAAATAAAGGACAACTAAACCACTCCTTAACTCTTCTGTCAAAGCCGGATGGGAGTAAGGACTAATGAAGAGCATTTTCAAATCTGGAGGACTAGAAGCAGCTGTACAGGGCAACAGGCTTCAAGTAGCGGAGTGCGAGGCTCGGCTCAGGCTGCTGAGCGTCGGGTGCGAGCCACAGCACTCGTCTTTCTTCTTTTCTTTTTTTAATCCCTTCTATGATAGATTGTTCCCCGAATATCATATTCAATTATATAGTTTAAAAAAGAGAAAAAAGAAAGATATTTGTATTTTCTGCGCGGGATGCGGCTGGAATAAGTATATTGGTCCCGCAACAAGTAGAAACCCCTCGGGTAACGTCTAACAAAACTCATTCCTTTTTAATAAAAGTTTGACTCGTCATAACATCAAGTACATCAAAGGGGATTCGACTATGGCAGTTCGCGAGGCCATCCTCTCTCCTTCCTTGGAAGGAGCGAGAGTTTAAAGTATCAAAGGAGTTTAGCCTTTGATCTAATGCTCGCTGCTGTCTACCAACTTCCCTTAATCTCCTGTTGGGAACAGCTTGTGATGCAACAGGGCGTCCCTCGAGCGCCCTGGCCTCACCAAACTTTATTTTAAGTTCATGAAGCTTGTAAAATCAGATAAATTACCGCCACTCTGCCGCGGCCAACCGTGCATCGGGCGCGCATATAAGCGCTGACCCTCCATTTTCTGTGAAATGTTCCAGGCATTGCAGTCATGTTCCAGCATTGCATAGCAGTAACCCTACTTTTAGCGCTCCCTTCCAGTTTAATTTCAGGCCCCCTTCTCGCCCTTCCTCTTCCCTCCGCAGTTTGGCCTCTTGTTCTGCGCCCTCTCTCCCTCCGCTGATCCCCGCCCTGAAAGGCCGAGCGGGCGCCGCTGCCTCAGGACAAAGGCCCCGCGCGGCTTCAAAGGAACGCTTGGGCTCTTTTATGCCTCCCTGTCTCCTCGCTTCCCTCCTTCAGAACGGGGACGGGGAGGGAGTCTCTCTCGGCCGACGGCGACGAGGCTCTCCCGAGAACACGCAGAGGTATTGCCAGGAACCATGGCGGTTTAGGAATAGTAATTAACGACGTGCGAACAGGTGAAGCTCTTGGGAACCCTTGATTGGAAATGCTGCCATCATATATATATATATATATATATATATATATATATATATATAATAATATAATATATATATATACATACATAATACATACATATATATATATAACATATATACATATATATATACATATATATATAT
>NW_020869618.1:195616-203116 GCF_003789085.1 Penaeus vannamei | reverse complement strand
AACCACCGCTACTAAGAACCTCTTTGGCGGAGTATAAATATATAATAATAATAAATTAATAATAATAATAATAATAATAATAATAATATATAATAAATAATAATAATAATAATATAATAATAATAATATATGATAATAATAATAATATATAATAAAAAAAAAATAATAACAATAAAATAATAACAACAATATATAATAATAATAATACCAATAATAATAATAATAATATATAATAATAATAATATATAATAATAATATATAATAAATAATAATAATAATAATAATAAATAACAGTACCCTTATTACCAAATATAGGTAACTGATGCCCACCTCTAGTAAAAATTAAATAAAAATATGCTCATAACGTTTTGCGTTATCCTGCTAACCAACGAATAAACAAATAAACTAACAAACAATTGCTACCAAAAAGATAACCTCCCTGGCGGAGGTAAATACATCAATTTACTATATCCAATTTATCAATAAAAAACATTCTAATTCTACAGATCCTCTCCAGCACAAAATCAGGGAATATATTAATCGACGGAAACGGTCGCGACTGTCTCTGTCTGGGAGGCGGTCAGACGGAACCCAAACACTGGCGGAAAAGGTGTTATTGGGCCTTTAAAACCACGCCAAGTAAAGTGCACAGCACACTACGCACAGCGCACGCGTGAGACGTGAGCGTTTGAGAAGCGCAGCAGCACGCGCGGCCACCTGCGAGGAGGAAGTCGTTTGCAAACAGAGCACCAGGAGGAGCCGCAGCAAATCACAGGGTAATGCGCGCGTGTCAAAGGCGAGCGAGAGTTCCTGGCCGGCTCGGCCTCGAAGCATCCCGCGGCGCCTCGAGCAAAAATAAGGGAGATAGGAACATTGCGTGCTGTACAAGGTGTATGTGTCTTGCCATGCATGCTCCTGGTTTTTGTGCATTTTCATAACAGCGTGTGTGTGTGTGTGTGTGTGTGTGTGTGTGTGTGTGTGTGTGTGTGTGTGTGTGTGTGTGTGTGTGTGTGTGTGTGTGTGTGTGTGTGTGTGTGTGTGTGTGTGTGCTGTGTTTGGGTGTGCGTGCGTGCGTGTGGGCGTGCGCTGCGCTGCGTGCGTGTGGGCTGCGTGCGTGCGTGTGTGGGCTGCGTGCGTGCGTGTGTGGCTGCGTGCGGTGTGTGGCGGCGTGCGTGCGTGGCGTGCGTGCGTGCTTGTGGGGCTGCGCTGCTGCGTGTGTGGGCTCGTGCGTTGCGTGTGTGGGGCTGCGTGCGTGCGTGTGTGGGGCATGGCCAGCTAGTATCTATATCTAATTACTATATGATACACATATATATAATCTTACATGTTTGTCACATACGTATCTTCACACATACATATACATATGCATATACGCCTGACCATTGCTTCCTCTGTTCATTCCTCTCTTCTTGCCTCACCAGACATTAGAATGTTGTGTGTCTATCTCTTCAGAAGAGCTAGGTATTGTTGCAACGCTTCCTTGTTCATCACCGTTCGTCACATGCTACAACGTGATTGGTCCGATCTTTAAACCCAGTGTATAAGAGATCGGCAGACTCCTGCGGGGAGCTAAGGAGCAACATCTTGCTCCGAGGAGCTGCCGCACTCCAACATCTTATTCAGTAAAGGAGTCAACATCTTGTTGTATCTTAAACCCAGCTCCCATCTACCAACTCTTGTAGGACCCAACATTTGGCTCTTACAACTGGCGCAGCGTGAAAGCGAACTTATACGCCTCCGCAACAACACCACACCCTGCCAAGCACATGTGACCCAGTCCCGCTGAGATGTCCCCAAGCCTGATAACTAACGCTGCTCGCCTAGCTGCTGAACTCCGACAGCAGTAGAAGTCACACCACTCTCAGTACCAGCTGCTGACCCCTCAGCATCTATCTCGTCGTTGCGCCAACGCCGTGCATAACCGGACCCCAGCTGGACCACATATCACCAAGGACGCGAACCACCCAACATATCTACACCGACGAGTTCCTCGCCATGCGGATTTCATCATCGCAGCCACGCGGCAGGAAACAACATCCCGCTGACTGGTCGTGCTATGACCTTGTTTGCCACACAACCGCCTCAAACCCACTCGTTCACTCGCTGCTGTGTACGTCAACATCTAGCACTACCCATTCTCCTCACCTCGCACCACACCTAAAATCCGTGTGAGTTTTTGAAGAAACAAGTAGAAAAAGAAATCGGTGATCAATACCTAGCTTCCTTAAATATTTCTATTCTGTGTTAAAATCTTAATATCGAGTTATTGAATTTTGCAGTGACGTTATTTTTGTATTCTGTGTTCGCTTATCAGTTATAGGTATTCATTTGCAGCTTATGAGTTGTCTTACTAGGTTCGTCGTATGTATTTAGACGCCCCCGGCCGGCTCGTATGTATCTAGGCGCCCCCCGCTCGTACCTTACCGCCGCCTGAGGACGCACTCCTCTCAGCGCCGCCCGCGCATTCTCTGTGACGCGCCTGAAGATGGGATTCCTTCAGCGCCGCCCGCTCAAACAGTTCCGAAGCCCGAGAATATGCACTCTCGGCATCGTAGAAAATAACAAGGCGAATCTACGATACTGATATACTGCTACAATACCTGTGTCCTGTTTTTTTTACGTTTGCATTACGGTTTTTTACACAAATTGTGCCACTGTTCCTATGTATTTTTCTATGTTTTTAGCTATATGAAATTAGACGAGATTTTGATTAATGAGGACCATCATTTTAAAACCAGGCAGATATGTAATCCAGCTATAATCTAATATCTAATACTATATGATACACATATATATAATCACATGTTTGTCACATACGTATCTTCACACATACATATACATATGCATATACGCCTGCAATTGCTTCCTCTGTTCATTCCTCTTTCTGCCTCACACATTAGAATGTGTTTGTCTATCTCTTCCAGAAGAGCTTAGGTATTATTTGCAACGCTTCCTTGTATCACCGTTCGTCACATGCTAACAACGTGACTTGGTCATCTTTAAACCACATAATAAAGATCAGGCAGACTCCCCGGAGCAAGGAGCACATCTGCTCCGAGAGCGCCGCACTCAAACATCTTATTCAGTAAAGGATCAAGACATCTTGGTTGTCTATCTTAACCCTAAGCTCGCACATCTACCAACTCTTGTAGGACCCAACATTTGGGGCTCTTAAACTATGTAATAGCTCTCTATCACCATGACCTCTATGGTCACGGGACACTTATATCACCCCTTATCCACCTCGCACTCGGGCCGTACTCAGGCCTAACTCCCTAGGGCTACGCCCTCTTCCTTTCTTACCATTGCCAATTCCTATATCACATACCCTTATATATATACCTATACAAGTATATCTGCCACACATACCCCACGCCTAAACATCCACACGGAATGCGGTAGCTCACACCTTCCGCCTATGACGTCTCACTCTGTTTACACCGTCACATCCTCTCCCCTTCCGCCTCTTCCATCTCTGACACGTCATGGCACCCCTCCACATTCCACAAGTCCGTGTATAAAGCTGGGTCGCCTGCGAGCGACAGACAGACAGCCACTACCCCATTGCACAGGTTAAACCTCTGCCCAACCTCTGTACAAGCATCCAGAATAAACCTGACAAGCAGAAGATCTGTAGCCTCCGTACCCGCTCGCAAGACTGTCTCGCAGCAGATTTCACCAAGACGTAACAGACGTCAACTCGGCCCGTTACAGTGGTGGCACCCGGTGGGATCCGTCCCACTAAACTCTACGGACCAAGTCCCTGCCTCCGAAGACTAATAACCAACAACCACAGGCAAGCACCTGAACAAGAGCCGAAGGAAGAAATTCAAGCAAAACTGTAGACACAGGCAGAAAACAGACACGAGGCAATCAGCAAACCCCGTGCCGAGTCACCAGCACCCACAAGTACGCAACCCACACCACGCGTGCCAACGTTACACAACGATAACCGGCGCACATCGCCCTACGCGGGATTTACCGGCCCAGCCGTGCCCAACCGAGAGCCGAAGGCTGGGAATCCAGTGAAGTGGCACTGACGAAGGAATTCCGGCCCGCTGACGACGCCCCCCCCCTTGGACCTCACCGCCGGCGAACCCCGAGAAACCTCCAAACTAAACCTAAGGTTAGTCAGAGTTTGTTTTAAGGCGCAAAATTTTTTTAGTTAGGTAATTTTTTTTAGTGTTCAAGTGTACAGTGAAACCAATTACCCTGTAAAAAACCCATAGTGAACCTCCGAACAGAAAACGGAACACCCTCCATTGCCCAGTGACCCGCCTCTTAGAAAACGAGCCCCTCCGCTCATTTCTCATCTCAAACTTCACTCTTCCCTGTGTTTAACTCAGTCACCCCGCTCAACAGAAAACGAGCATTCCCTTCTTCACTCTCACCCGCGCGGCCCGCCGCTGATGATTCATAACATTTGTACCGCGTAACCCACTCATGTCCAAGCCAGTTGTATCACAATCAGACCGACAATTACGCCCTCGTGACCAAGGTGACGCACATATCCTCGGAATCCCCGACGAAAACAAAAGACACAATACCACCACCAGCCGTCCAACCTCCCCCCTAACAACAGACAAACAAACAAACCCCACCTCCGACGCCACACCACCCTCCTCCCCACCCTCGTCCTCCTCCCTTTTCCACACCGCCCCTTCCTCATCCGCTTTAACTGACCAACTCCCCAAACCATCCGCCATGTCTTCCCTCCCTATGGAACCTATCGTAAAATTTACGGGTTATAACTACCCTCCCGAGCAATTGTTCCTGGAGACGGAAAACTTTATCGCCAGCCTAGACCCACACATCCAGCGCGGTTCGTACGAATTCGACAAGCGATGCCTCCAACACGTAACCCAACGCCTTGACCTAACAAACCCGCAGTCAGTGCTATGCTGTCGGGATTAACAACGCATAGAGGGTGGCATACGTTCAAGGAACAGCTCAGCCAGCGTTTTTATGCCACCTAGGGAAAAGCGAGTGTCGAGCTGGCAAGAATTTTTAAGATGAGACCTGCATCGTTCTCCCAGGGTGACATCACCGAGTTTTATGTCAAGGTCAAGCAGGCTATCGATGATTTCCTTGAGCTCCTCCGCCGCGATGAACACATGATGATAGCACATGAGCACCTTGAGATCATCTTACCACAGATCAGGATGCTCTTAGCCGAGGGAAATTGTTTTCGACTGCTTGCCTGCTAAGCTCTGTACCAACGCACAATAATGTACACGAGACCAGAGTCCCCTGGGCTCCTCCCCACGCACCTAGCCAAGGCCTGCGGTTTCGTGACCAACTCCGATACAGCCATTCCGGCAGTCGTTGCTCACACTGGCAACGTGTCCTTCTCCTCTACACCCACCCCACGGCGTGACCTGTCGCCTGCACCCCGTCAGACACGCCGGGAGTCCCGTTCCCCTGACAGGCGTGACAGCAGGCCGGAGCACAGGCGACCTTCACGGACCCCCAGCCGGTCCACTTCACGGCCCCTTATGGCCGCCCCACACGCTCCCCGCACGCTCTCCCGCCCGCCCCCCCCTCGCCAGCGCTACGACTCGCGTGACCCACCAGACTCATGGACACCATCCAAGAACGCGTGCTTTCGTTGCCTTCGAGAGGGCCACAGGACCAGGGACTGCCGTTTCTTGATGTACTGCCCATTCCACCGATCTCAGGGGCATAGCTGGGAAGACTGCCACTCGTTTCCCGACCACGTGCGCCGAGCCAAAGAGGGCACTAGGATTAGCACACGAGTCCACATCACGCCGTTTTTTAGACACTCGCCCAGCCCCGAGGTCAGACCCGCCAGGACGGGAGTATATGTAACGTCCCCGCGACAGCCTGACGATACCTCCCCGTGTGGCGCTCCCCTCCTGCCCATCCGAGTCGGTTCGCACGAGCTCCTCGCCTTCCTCGACTCCGGCAGCGCCGTCAGCATCATCCCAGTGTCATCCTTGAGCAAGTGTAATACACCATCCGCCTGCACACCCACACCGTACATCGTCCACGGTGCCAGTGGTTCGTGCCTTGACGTCGTCGGCGAGGTCTCCCTCACCATTCATCTTTCTGACGTGCCGATACCACACCCATTCGTGGTCATTAACGGCCCCGCCGTCCCGGGGGACATCCTCCTGGCTACGACTTCATGGCCAAGACAGGCCTCCACCAAATCCCTCGCGAGAACGTAGCAGTTCACTTCGGCCGTGTCTATGCCCTCACCCCCCCCGGAGGAGTATGGCGTAGATCGCACGGCCACTCAATCACAGAAAAAGCAGTGACCCCCTCAGCTCCCGCCAGCGACAAGGTCACCACCGGTCCCCCGGACACAAGCGCCACTACCGCTACTCTATCGGGCTACACACAGCCCAAGGTCACACCCACACCTGGTTACAGGAACTTCACCCCACTAGCGGCGACCTCAGCACGCACATGGACCCCAGCGTCCGATTCCCCCTTTTGCAGACCAGCGAAACAACGGTGCTCCCACCATTTACGGACTGCGTAGTGCCTGTCACTATACCAGACACATCAGGCACTGTACTAGTACTGCCGGAGGGGATACGCGTGCACGGATTGCTCGCCCTGCCGGCCGTTTACGACGCACCGGACGGACAGTTCTCCCTGCGCCTCATTAACACACTGGACTCCCCAATCCGCCTCGAACATTCAACAAGGGTGCTCGACTGCGAGGTCACGCCCCTCCCTATTAGGATGATGGACACTGCAGCCCCCACTTTCCACACCTCCACCTCACCCGTTACCGTGCCAAGGTCACCTGACGCCTCAGCCCCGAGCACAGCGCACGTACCCGACGTCACAGCCGTCGACTTCGCTGAAGGACCAGCAATACTTGGGGACTTTTCAAGGAATTCCCGCTAATCCTGCCATCCACAGAGCGCCCCATCGGCCGTACAAACATATTAGAGCACAGCATTTGCCAAGTCTATATACCTGCATACCGCGTCCCGCACAGCCGACGACAGGCTTTCGAGGATCAGATTAACAAACTCCTAGAAGACGACCATATAGAGCCAAGCACCTCACCCTGGAGCGCACCCATGATCCTGGTGCCAAAGAAAGACGGATCACTCCGCCCCGTCATAGACTACCGCAAGCTCAACGCCCTAACTATCCCGGACCGATTCCCCATCCCATCATTACGCTCACTGTTACAGGACGTAGGCAAAGGTCACGCAGTTTCTCGACCCTGGACCTGCAGTCCGGATTCTTCCAGGTGCAAATGGACAAGGACTCGCGTCCACTTACGGCATTCTCCACACCACAGGGCCACTTCCAGTTCAAGTCGATGCCTTTCGGTCTCAGAAATTCACCAATAACTTTCTCCCGTCTTATGTCCATTATCATGGCCGGCTTGATAGGGAACACCGTGTTCCTTTACCTTGATGACCTCCTCGTAGTATCTAAAAACACACAGGAACATGAATCCAAGCTGCGCAAATTTTCTCACGACTGACGACTGCAGCCCTTACAATAAAC
>NW_020869618.1:172592-187393 GCF_003789085.1 Penaeus vannamei | reverse complement strand
CAAAGGTTCAGCATCGGCACCGCGCCCCGCACTCACGTACGACGTCCCCCGACCGGCCCTTCCAGCGTGTGAGCGTCGACATTCTGTCAGGTTTCTCCACTTCGACCTCCGGTTGCAGATACCTCTTAGTCTTCATAGACGCCTTCTCCAGATTCTGCGAACTAGTACCCATACCGGACAAGTCCGCACCCACTGTCGCACGAGCATTTCTGGAGCGTGTTATATGCCGACATAACACCCCGGAGGAGTTCGTGAGTGACAACGGACAGAATTCAACAACTCCGTACTGAAGTCGCTCTGCGATATTCTCAACATCAAGAAGGTTAACGTACTACCTTATAGACCCCAGGCAAACGGACTAACCGAGAGACTAAACAGAACGATCCTCAGCATGTTGCGGACATCCTTGGCCTCCTCAGGGTCGGAATGGGACCTATGGATACCCATCATACAGATGGCCATTAACAACACATTTCACAGCACCCTGGGCGATACCCCCCACTTCGTCGTGTACGGGGAAGATAGGAGATTACCATACGAATTACTGGACCAGAGTCCCCGACCGACGTACACCGACGATTATGCCAGCAGAATCATTAGGAAGAAGCAGGAGATTTACTGCATTGCGAAGAGGCACTTACAGTTCGAGAGAGACAGGATAATCCGGCAGCAACACAAGCTATCCCGACGAAAAGACATCGCGACGGGGGCTCTCGTGTTCCATTCAGCGTCTGAGCGATCAGCCCCCATGCCCAAACTGTCCCCTAGGTTCGATGGCCCCTACAGAGTCCTTCAGGTGAGGCACAACAAGGCCCTATGCAGGAGTTTGCTCACGTCCTCGCAGTCCTGGTTTCATTTCGACACCCTCAAGCTCGCGAGCAAGCATTATGAGGACGAGTTTTTTCGGATCAACCCTCGTGACCATGACGTCATCCTTCGGTCACTAGACCACACGTCACTCTCTTTCATCTCTTCGTCCGCCCTCTCCTCATGCTCCAGTGTCCTCTCCAGATTCCACGCTTGTTTCGATGTATTCCCGCCTGAACACTCCTACTTTCACTCATCCTGCCATAAGGCTCTACTCTCCAACGGCGATGTCCAGTCTTCTTGCCTGTTCAACCAGCTCAATTCGACTAACCCATTTCTACTCACCCTCCCTGACCTTCATCTCCTTTACTTCTTCTCCGCTACCCACGTCAGCATCAGCTGTGGCAGTAACCACGCTGACCGTGAGGTCAGCGCAGCGTTTCTCCTTCCCCGATCTTGCCAGCTCAGCGCCAGGCTGATCTCCCTCCGTTCTTCCCACTCTTTCCATTTCGCTTACTCGCCGACTACTCCCACACTCCCACCAATGTCCCTCGACCTCCCTGTCACCAATGTCTCGCTCCCTTTAGCCAACGTCAGGAAGCTACCCTCTTACCGTGATAACACGCCTGACATACTTACCTTTGCCCACTCACCCCATGTTACCTTCGGGTTCCCTGTGTTTTCCACTGTCATCGGCCTTGTTATAGCTATCTTTGGTTTCCTGCTATACCGTCATCTTACTATACGCCGTCTACGTATTGTATCATCCGCCAGCTCCGTGAGTGATGATCCGTCAGGTCACCAACTCCCGCTTTCGGTGGTCTCTTAGTCTTACTCTGTTTACTTCGGCTATTGTATTACACTATGTTCATCTATTTTGATCCCTATGCCCTCAGTATACCCTGTATTTGAGCTCCCATCCTATCCTTGTTGTTGCTGAGACAGTGCTGCTTGCCCGCCACGTAGGCGGGACGCACCGTCAGCACCCGGCCTTGTTGTTGATTTCTCTGCCGTGCTGGCTACGTTACTCTGAGCCCAGCGCACGCTCGCTATATCTGCCTCCCCTCCGTTCTGTACTCCTTTATCATGTATATTGTTACTGTTACTTGTATTTCGTGTATCGTTATTTTTTTTGTATTCTACTTATTAAGCCTATTATTCTTACGGTGTTATTTTACTTTATATTTTAGACTATACCCATGTGTTTTATGTTATTTTTACCCCCCCCATTTAGGCTATACTATATATATATATATATATTTTACGTTGTATCTTAGCTAGCATAGTTTCTGCGCCTTATTGCATTCTCTGACTAGTATGTGTGGCGGAGGACCGCCACGGTAGCGTGACAGAGCGATGTAATAGCTCTCTATCACCATGACCTCTATGGTCACGGGACACTTATATCACCCCTATCCACCTCGCACTCGGGCCGTACTCAGGCCTAACTCCCTAGGGGGCTACGCCCTCTTCCTTTCTTACCATTGCCAATTCCTATATCACATACCCTTATATATACCTATACAAGTATATCTGCCACACATACCCCACGCCTAAACATCCACACGGAATGCGGTAGCTCACACCTTCCGCCTATGACGTCTCACTCTGTTTACACCGTCACATCCTCTCCCCTTCCGCCTCTTCCATCTCTGACACGTCATGGCACCCCTCCACATTCCACAAGTCCGTGTATAAAGCTGGGTCGCCTGCGAGCGACAGACAGACAGCCACTACCCCATTGCACAGGTTAAACCTCTGCCCAACCTCTGTACAAGCATCCAGAATAAACCTGACAAGCAGAAGATCTGTAGCCTCCGTACCCGCTCGCAAGACTGTCTCGCAGCAGATTTCACCAAGACGTAACAGACGTCAACTCGGCCCGTTACAGTGGTGCACCCGGTGGGATCCGTCCCACTAAACTCTACGGACCAAGTCCCTGCCTCCGAAGACTAATAACCAACAACCACAGGCAAGCACCTGAACAAGAGCCGAAGGAAGAAATTCAAGCAAGAACAAGAGCCGAAGGAAGAAATTCAAGCAAAACTGTAGACACAGGCAGAAAACAGACACGAGGCAATCAGCAAACCCCGTGCCGAGTCACCAGCACCCACAAGTACGCAACCCACACCACGCGTGCCAACGTTACACAACGATAACCGGCGCACATCGCCCTACGCGGGATTTACCGGCCCAGCCGTGCCCAACCGAGCCGAAGGCTGGGAATCCAGTGAAGTGGCACTGACGAAGGAATTCCGGCCCGCTGACGACGCCCCCCCCCTTGGACCTCACCGCCGGCGAACCCCGAGAAACCTCCAAACTAAACCTAAGGTTAGTCAGAGTTTGTTTTAAGGCGCAAAATTTTTTTTAGTTAGGTAAATTTTTTTTTAGTGTTCAAGTGTACAGTGAAACCAATTACCCTGTAAAAACCCCATAGTGAACCTCCGAACAGAAAACGGAATTCACCCTCCCCGTTCCCGCATTGCCCAGTGACCCGCCTCTTAGAAAACGAGCCCCTCCGCTCATTTCTCATCTCAAACTTCACTCTTCCCTGTGTTTAACTCAGTCACCCCGCTCAACAGAAAACGAGCATTCCCTTCTTCACTCTCACCCGCGCGGCCCGCCGCTGATGATTCATAACATTTGTACCGTGTAACCCACTCATGTCCAAGCCAGTTGTATCACAATCAGACCGACAATTACGCCCTCGTGACCAAGGTGACGCACATATCCTCGGAATCCCCGACGAAAAACAAAAGACACAATACCACCACCAGCCGTCCAACCTCCCCCCTAACAACAGACAAACAAACAAACCCCACCTCCGACGCCACACCACCCTCCTCCCCACCCTCGTCCTCCTCCCTTTTCCACACCGCCCCTTCCTCATCCGCTTTAACTGACCAACTCCCCAAACCATCCGCCATGTCTTCCCTCCCTATGGAACCTATCGTAAAATTTACGGTTATAACTACCCTCCCGAGCAATTGTTCCTGGAGACGGAAAACTTTATCGCCAGCCTAGACCCACACATCCAGCGCGGTTCGTACGAATTCGACAAGCGATGCCTCCAACACGTAACCCAACGCCTTGACCTAACAAACCCCGCAGTCAGTGCTATGCTGTCGGGATTAACAAAGGACGCAGATAGAGGGTGGCATACGTTCAAGGAACAGCTCAGCCAGCGTTTTATGCCACCTAGGGGAAAAGCGAGTGTCGAGCTGGCAAGAATTTTTAAGATGAGACCTGCATCGTTCTCCCAGGGTGACATCACCGAATTTTATGTCAAGGTCAAGCAGGCTATCGATGATTTCCTTGAGCTCCTCCGCCGCGATGAACACATGATGATAGCACATGAGCACCTTGAGATCATCTTACCACAGATCAGGATGCTCTTAGCCGAGGGAATTGTTTTCGACTGCTTGCCTGCTAAGCTCTGTACCAACGCACAAATAATGTACACGAGACCAGAGTCCCCTGGGCTCCTCCCCACGCACCTAGCCAAGGCCTGCGGTTTCGTGACCAACTCCGATACAGCCATTCCGGCAGTCGTTGCTCACACTGGCAACGTGTCCTTCTCCTCTACACCCACCCCACGGCGTGACCTGTCGCCTGCACCCCGTCAGACACGCCGGGAGTCCCGTTCCCTGACAGGCGTGACAGCAGGCCGGAGCACAGGCGACCTTCACCCCCAGCCGGTCCACTTCACGGCCCCCTTATGGCCGCCCCACACGCTCCCCCGCACGCTCTCCCGCCCCCCCCCCCCCTCGCCAGCGCTACGACTCGCGTGACCCACCAGACTCATGGACACCATCCAAGAACGCGTGCTTTCGTTGCCTTCGAGAGGGCCACAGGACCAGGGACTGCCGTTTCTTGATGTACTGCCCATTCCACCGATCTCAGGGGCATAGCTGGGAAGCTGCCACTCGTTCCCGACCACGTGCGCCGAGCCAAGGCACACGGATTAGCACACGAGTCCACATCACGCCGTTTTTTAGACACTCGCCCAGCCCCGAGGTCAGACCCGCCAGGACGGGAGTATATGTAACGTCCCCGCGACAGCCTGACGATACCTCCCCGTGTGGCGCTCCCCTCCTGCCCATCCGAGTCGGTTCGCACGAGCTCCTCGCCTTCCTCGACTCCGGCAGCGCCGTCAGCATCATCCCAGTGTCATCCTTGAGCAAGTGTAAACACCATCCGCCTGCACACCCACACCGTACATCGTCCACGGTGCCAGTGGTTCGTGCCTTGACGTCGTCGGCGAGGTCTCCCTCACCATTCATCTTTCTGACGTGCCGATACCACACCCATTCGTGGTCATTAACGGCCCCGCCGTCCCGGGGACATCCTCCTGGGCTACGACTTCATGGCCAAGACAGGCCTCCACCAAATCCCTCGCGAGAACGTAGCAGTTCACTTCGGCCGTGTCTATGCCCTCACCCCCCCCGGAGGAGTATGGCGTAGATCGCACGGCCACTCAATCACAGAAAAAGCAGTGACCCCCTCAGCTCCCGCCAGCGACAAGGTCACCACCGGTCCCCCGGACACAAGCGCCACTACCGCTACTCTATCGGGCTACACACAGCCCAAGGTCACACCCACACCTGGTTACAGGAACTTCACCCCACTAGCGGCGACCTCAGCACGCACATGGACCCCAGCGTCCGATTCCCCCTTTTGCCAGACCAGCGAAACAACGGTGCTCCCACCATTTACGGACTGCGTAGTGCCTGTCACTATACCAGACACATCAGGCACTGTACTAGTACTGCCGGAGGGGATACGCGTGCACGGATTGCTCGCCCTGCCGGCCGTTTACGACGCACCGGACGGACAGTTCTCCCTGCGCCTCATTAACACACTGGACTCCCCAATCCGCCTCGAACATTCAACAAGGGTGCTCGACTGCGAGGTCACGCCCCTCCCTATTAGGATGATGGACACTGCAGCCCCCACTTTCCACACCTCCACCTCACCCGTTACCGTGCCAAGGTCACCTGACGCCTCAGCCCCGAGCACAGCGCACGTACCCGACGTCACAGCCGTCGACTTCGCTGAAGGACCAGCAATACTTGGGGGACTTTTCAAGGAATTCCCGCTAATCCTGCCATCCACAGAGCGCCCCATCGGCCGTACAAACATATTAGAGCACAGCATCCACTTGCAACAAGACGCAAAGCCCGTCTATATACCTGCATACCGCGTCCCGCACAGCCGACGACAGGCTTTCGAGGATCAGATTAACAAACTCCTAGAAGACGACCATATAGAGCCAAGCACCTCACCCTGGAGCGCACCCATGATCCTGGTGCCAAAGAAAGACGGATCACTCCGCCCCGTCATAGACTACCGCAAGCTCAACGCCCTAACTATCCCGGACCGATTCCCCATCCCATCATTACGCTCACTGTTACAGGACGTAGGCAAAGGTCACGCAGTTTTCTCGACCCTGGACCTGCAGTCCGGATTCTTCCAGGTGCAAATGGACAAGGACTCGCGTCCACTTACGGCATTCTCCACACCACAGGGCCACTTCCAGTTCAAGTCGATGCCTTTCGGTCTCAGAAATTCACCAATAACTTTCTCCCGTCTTATGTCCATTATCATGGCCGGCTTGATAGGGAACACCGTGTTCCTTTACCTTGATGACCTCCTCGTAGTATCTAAAAACACACAGGAACATGAATCCAAGCTGCGCAAGATTTTCCAACGACTGACGGACGCGGGCCTTACAATAAACCCCAAGAAATGCACATTCTTCCAGAGAAAATCAATTACCTAGGTCACACAGTGGACTCCAACGGCATCTCCCCAAACTCAGCCAAGATAGAGGACATACTTCGCTTCCCAACACCGAGGGAGGTGAAGCACGTCAAGTCGTTTTTGGGCTTGGCGGGTTTCTACCGCCCATTCATCAAGGGGTTCGCCAAGATTGCTGACCCCCTCTCAAGACTACTAACAAAGGACGCCTCCTTCGCCTGGACAGCCGAACACCAACAGTCATTCGATACGCTAAAGTCCCTCCTAACGCGCTCACCAGTCCTTATTTTCCCGGACTTCCAGCTACCCTTTACACTCGCCACAGACGCATCATGCACTGGCCTCGGAGCAGCCCTGATGCAAAGGATAGACGGACGACTTCGACCTATCGCTTACGCGAGCAGAAAGCTTAACGCCGCTGAGACCCGCTACAGCACCGACCTGGAGGCATTAGCAGTGGTGTGGTCGCTCAGACACTTCCGAGAGATCATCTTAGGTTACGACATTGAAGTCCTGACAGACCACCGCCCACTCTTACTTACTCTCCGATTCAAAGTCCCCGAGCGGACGCCAGGCACGCTGGATCGACACATTGCTGGAGTCAATCCAGTCATTCGTTATACCCCGGGCTTCTAATAAGGTCGCGGATTCACTATCTCGAGTGCCTACCCTCCACCTGGACGTACTGGATAGGGAGGACGTTAAGTCTCGTCAACGTCAGGATCCCACTTACGGCGAGTTAATCGGCATATTAGAATCAGACCCATCAGCAGCTCTTCCCAGGCGACCACACGTCCCGACCAGCGAGCTGTACCTAGAGGGCGACCTCCTTTTCCGACGATCGTCGCCACCCAAACAGCGAGGTACTCGACAGAGACATACATACAAGCAGCTGGTCATCCCCGAGGATCTCGTCCCCACGATCCTAAGACTACTCCACGAGGCACCAACAGCTTCCCACGCAGGAGCTGACAAGGCCATCAAGTTCGCCAGGGAGAGATATTTTTTCCCGCGAATGGCGTCTAGGATCACGGAACATATCAGAAGATGCCAGGTTTGCCCCCTCCACAAAGGTTCAGCATCGGCACCCGCGCCCGCACTCACGTACGACGTCCCCGACCGGCCCTTCCAGCGTGTGAGCGTCGACATTCTGTCAGGTTTCTCCACTTCGACCTCCGGTTGCAGGCTTCATGACTAGTCTTCATAGACGCCTTCTCCAGATTCTGCGAACTAGCACCCATACCGGACAAGTCCGCACCCACTGTCGCACGAGCATTTCTGGAGCGTGTTATATGCCGACATAACACCCCGGAGGAGTTCGTGAGTGACAACGGGACAGAATTCAACAACTCCGTACTGAAGTCGCTCTGCGATATTCTCAACATCAAGAAGGTTAACGTACTACCTTATAGACCCCAGGCAAACGGACTAACCGAGAGACTAAACAGAACGATCCTCAGCATGTTGCGGACATCCTTGGCCTCCTCAGGGTCGGAATGGGATCTATGGATACCCATCATACAGATGGCCATTAACAACACATTTCACAGCACCCTGGGCGATACCCCCCACTTCGTCGTGTACGGGGAAGATAGGAGATTACCATACGAATTACTGGACCAGAGTCCCCGACCGACGTACACCGACGATTATGCCAGCAGAATCATTAGGAAGAAGCAGGAGATTTACTGCATTGCGAGGAGGCACTTACAGTTCGAGAGAGACAGGATAATCCGGCAGCAACAAGCTATCCCGACGAAAAGACATCGCGACGGGGGCTCTCGTGTTCCATTCAGCGTCTGAGCGATCAGCCCCCATGCCCAAACTGTCCCCTAGGTTCGATGGCCCTACAGAGTCCTTCAGGTGAGGCACAACAAGGCCCTATGCAGGAGTTTGCTCACGTCCTCGCAGTCCTGGTTTCATTCGACACCCTCAAGCTCGCGAGCAAGCATTATGAGGACGAGTTTTTTCGGATCAACCCTCGTGACCGTGACATATCTCTCTCCACAGATGAGGACCCTCCTGCACCTTCTCTCTCTCCTCCACCTGTCCGCCGCATCATTACCCGCTAACTACCTCCCCCGCCCCGGAGCAATACTTGAGGACATCGGCACCATCTCTTTCATCAGCAGTTACGTTGAGATCACGATTAGCCTTGACGTCCTCTCGTCTTTCTACAATACCGCTTCTACGCACCTCTCACTTATCACCCAGTATAGGCATGCCATATCCACCGATACGTCCCTTACACCACCCCAGGTCTCGTCTCTCCTTTCCTTCCTATCCCTATCCCAGGCTGACTTGACCCCTTCAAGGACCGTCTCCCCGCCCACACCCCAGACGACAGCGACGTGGCCTTTTCAACTTCATGGGAGACATAACCTCGTACCTATTCGGTGTTGCCACGCATGACGAGCTCGACGCCCGTTTCGGTGACTACGAGCGCGCATTGAGCTCTGTTGCCGGTAAATTCAAGGCCACATTCGGGGCGATTCACACCATCTCGGACACTGTAAATTCATTAAACAACGTGACCCGTCAGCTATCCATCTACACAGACACCAACGCACAACTCATTGCCCGCGAGCAACATTTACTCTCCTCCTCGCACACGTCTCCCTTTACCAGTCTCGTGTACGTCTATTTGTGACCACCTGAACACACTCACTCATGACCTCATACTTGCAGTACACGGCTCCGTCATGCCTTCCCTCATACCACCTAGTACCTTGGATTCCTTCATCCGCCGCATCTCCGCTGAGACGCGGTTTACCCCGCTGTTTTCCATGGCCAACGCCACCCTTCTTTACTCTCTACTTGAATCCTTCATTACACCCCATGGTCTGTCAATTTTAGTCCCATTATCCCCTGACACCTCCTTCACCGCCTTCAGGGTCCATTCCTTCCCACTCCCTCTTAACGGCTCTTTTTACGGTCTCTCACCTGACCATGACGTCATCCTTCGGTCACTAGACCACACGTCACTCTCTTTCATCTCTTCGTCCGCCCTCTCCTCATGCTCCAGTGTCCTCTCCAGATTCCACGCTTGTTTCGATGTATTCCCGCCTGAACACTCCTACTTTCACTCATCCTGCCATAAGGCTCTACTCTCCAACGGCGTCCAGTCTTCTTGCCTGTTCAACCAGCTCAATTCGACTAACCCATTTCTACTCACCCTCCCTGACCTTCATCTCCTTTACTTCTTCTCCGCTACCCACGTCAGCATCAGCTGTGGCAGTAACCACGCTGACCGTGAGGTCAGCGCAGCGTTTCTCCTTCCCCGATCTTGCCAGCTCAGCGCCAGGCTGATCTCTCTCCGTTCTTCCCACTCTTTCCATTTCGCTTACTCGCCGACTACTCCCACACTCCCACCAATGTCCCTCGACCTCCCTGTCACCAATGTCTCGCTCCCTTAGCCAACGTCAGGAAGCTACCCTCTTACCGTGATGACACGCCTGACATACTTACCTTTGCCCACTCACCCCATGTTACCTTCGGGTTCCCTGTGTTTTCCACTGTCATCGGCCTTGTTATAGCTATCTTTGGTTTCCTGCTATACCGTCATCTTACTATACGCCGTCTACGTATTGTATCATCCGCCAGCTCCGTGAGTGATGATCCGTCAGGTCACCAACTCCCGCTTTCGGTGGTCTCTTAGTCTTACTCTGTTTACTTCGGCTATTGTATTACACTATGTTCATCTATTTTGATCCCTATGCCCTCAGTATACCCTGTATTTGAGCTCCCATCCTATCCTTGTTGTTGCTGAGACAGTGCTGCTTGCCCGCCACGTAGGCGGGACGCACCGTCAGCACCCGGCCTTGTTGTTGATTTCTCTGCCGTGCTGGCTACGTTACTCTGAGCCCAGCGCACGCTCGCTATATCTGCCTCCCCTCCGTTCTGTACTCCTTTATCATGTATATTGTTACTGTTACTTGTATTTCGTGTATTATTTTTTGTATTTCTACTTATTAAGCCTATTATTCTTACGGTGTTATTTTACTTTATATTTTAGACTATACCCATGTGTTTTATGTTATCATTTAGCTTATATATATATATATATATATATTATACGTTGTATCTTAGCTAGCATAGTTTCTGCGCCTTATTGCATTCTCTGACTAGTATGTGTGGCGGAGGACCGCCACGGTAGCGTGACAGAGCGATGTAATAGCTCTCTATCACCATGACCTCTATGGTCACGGACACTTATATCACCCCTTATCCACCTCGCACTCGGGCCGTACTCAGGCCTAACTCCCTAGGGGGCTACGCCCTCTTCCTTTCTTACCATTGCCAATTCCTATATCACATACCCTTATATATACCTATACAAGTATATCTGCCACACATACCCCACGCCTAAACATCCACACGGAATGCGGTAGCTCACACCTTCCGCCTATGACGTCTCACTCTGTTTACACCGTCACATCCTCTCCCCTTCCGCCTCTTCCATCTCTGACACGTCATGGCACCCCTCCACATTCCACAAGTCCGTGTATAAAGCTGGGTCGCCTGCGAGCGACAGACAGACAGCCACTACCCCATTGCACAGGTTAAACCTCTGCCCAACCTCTGTACAAGCATCCAGAATAAACCTGACAAGCAGAAGATCTGTAGCCTCCGTACCCGCTCGCAAGACTGTCTCGCAGCAGATTTCACCAAGACGTAACAGACGTCAACTCGGCCCGTTACATATATATGTATATATAATATATATATATATAATATACATATATATACATATATATATACATTATATATAAATGTATATATATAGACTATATAGATGTACATATATTATACATATTTTTTCACTAAATATCAGGGTAACCTAAAGATATTTTTCACTATAAGCTATTATGAAAGTTGGTAAAATATGCAACATTTTATATGCACACACACACACACACACACACACACACACACACACACACACACAACACATCTACACACACACACACACACACACACACACACACACACACACACACACACATATATATATAATATATATATATATATATATATATATATATATATATATTCTCAGCTTTCTCCCATTTCCATATGGGGTCGCTGTTATGAATGAACCGTTCTATTACGGCTCATTCCATACATTGCTTTTGGCATAGCTTTTTCCAGTCGGATGCCCTTCCTCACACCAACCCTTTCTATTTATCCGGGCTTGGACCGGCACCCACAAATGCTGCCTTGTCTCCCAGGTGGCTTTTACAATTAAGGTAAAGTTACTTGCCTAAGGTAATAACGAGGCAGTCGAGGGACTCGAACTCCCGAACCTGGAATTGTCGACGAATCGAAAATCCGATGCATAAATAAATAAATGTATGAATATACACACACACACATACACACACACACACACACACACACACACACACACACACACCACACATATATATATATATTATATATATATATATATATATATATTATATATATATACCCACTCGGCTACCACGCCCTCACCTCTACTAAATAGACAGATCGACAGATTGATAGATATACATATAAATGTATGTGTGCATGTATGTATGTATGTGTTTGTATGTAGGGAGGTAGGTAGATAAGTAGGTACTATATAGAAATACAAGCAAAATTTTATCCTACGCCACAGAAAGATTTTCATTCATTCCACTCTACAGTCGTTTTTTCGATGTCCTTGTTGGGCAGGATTCCGACCACAGTTCTCTCGTGGTGTAGTCATGAAGGTATACAGATATTTCCTGGCAATTCTAAAGCCCCCCCCCCCCTTTAGAGTGTACTTATTTCCATCGGAATTTTATAATTAAATAAAGAAAAAATATATACTGTCCGTGTTTGTTTTAGGACTAATTAATTTGCTTAAACATTTTTCTTTTCTAATACAGGGTATACTATACCCTAGGTCATTGTTACTGTGTGCAAGATCAGTATTTTAGTATTTGAATGTATTTTAATTTCCTCTTACACTTGCCAAGACTGAAATAAATTAAGCGCGATTTCAAACCTTTATTTGTACATAAAATACCACTGAGAAGTAAATGACTCTTTTATCATCACAACGAAGCCCTGCAAATGACAATTCTTAGTTATACACAGCACCGTCAATAAAGGACACGCATAACTGCGCTGTGCCGTGGGGGCGGCGGCCTCGGGGTCCTGTGTCGTCTGCTCTTAAAAACTCCCGCCGACATTCGCGAAGGGTTCCTCTTGCAAGAACTGCGTTGAATGCAACAGCTGGTACCTCGAGCTATCGAGCTAAGCTAACTTCCAAGTGATTCCAAGTGATGAGGATAATTGTGGTTAATAAATAAACAGAGGCAGACAACCTTCCAAAAGTGCCAGAAAAAACAAACAAAAACGTGCTAACCAATTCTTCCCTGAAAACCAAACAAGCACAACCATTATTTTCATCATGTTCATATAATAAAATCGTTTTCCTTTAGTGGAATATTAAAAAAAACTATATTGTACAACATATCTCCAAGTATTATGCAGAAAAAGAAGGAGCGTTACTGACCAATGTTGACGTCAACGTCAATGGCTACGTGAGCATTGGGTCCAGCGTTGATCTCCATATCCACGTTGATGTTGGGGCCGTAGCCATCGGGGTCGTATCCTATGTCTCTCTTGACCCGGTTATGGACATCGCCATCCAGTGGCGCGTTTACGTCGTCGACGTCGCTTTGCCCTGGCTCAGCGGTGGCCTGAAACGTGGAAACTGAGACTGCATTTGAAGCTTTGCGAGTGAAGGGTCGAGACGCCCTGGCCACCTTGAGGCATGCGAAGAATGCCACGATATTTCATCAAGGCGTATAGGACGTGCAGGGCATTATCAAGGACCTAGATTGTCGAAGGATATCTTCGTCAGTATTTCTCAATCGAGGAAAAGGCGCTTTGTGACCGTGCAACTCACCAGTGCGGCCAACGCCAGGAAAAAGATCGTCCTCATTTTGATTTGCTCTGTAATGGATTATTCAGGAAATTAAAATATAAGTAATAATAATAATGATGATGATAATGATAATGATAGATAGCGATAGTTATGATAATGATGATAATCATAAAGATAATAACTATGATGATAATAGTGATAATAATAAATAATAATAATAAATACTATATAATGATCATACCAATACAAATACTAATAATGATAAGAAAGTAATGATAATGGTGAAAAATATAAAAACAAAATAAAATGATTATGATAATAATAGATATGATAGATACTACTACTACTAAATATAATAATACTTATAATGATAATAATAATTGTGATGATAATAATAAGGACAGTGACAATGATAGAAATTATCATTACTATTATCATCATTGTCCTTATTACTATTACTATATAGTATTAATAATGTTGATTAAAATTGCAATTAGTAGTAATAGTATAATGATATTGATAATAATAATAATGATATAAAAATGAAGATGAAATTCATGATAATTACAACAAGACCAACTAATACCACTGAACGACCTTTAACAGCAATGATATAATGAGTAATTACGTGACTGTATCTATAATGGTTTCAGTAAAGGGAGTTGACACCATGATAATGGGAACAATTATGCAAAGATTAATAGCGAAAAGGATATTGATACTATTAAATCACTAGCGACGCTAGTGGCGAAGACACTAATGACGCTAATAAGGAGATACTATTTATGATAGGGACAGCCTTAATGAAACTAATAATAATGATAATAATAATATCAATGATGATAATAGTAATAACAATAAAAAATAATATCAATAACAATAATTAAAATAATAATAATAATGATTATCATTATCATTATCATTATTATATCAATAATGAAAATAATAATAGTAATAATTGTAATGATAATAATATATTTAATAATGATAATAACAATAACAATAATCATCATAATGATAACATTGATTATAATAACACAGATCATAACAACACTAATAAAGATTATAATGATGACGATGATAATAATAACTATATTGATATATTGATCATAATGATAATAGTAATGATGATGATAATGTTAATAATACTGATAACAATAGCAATGATAATGATAACTAGAAGAGGCAAACTGGTGGCATAAACATGACCTTCTTGGTGGAGGTAATAAAGGAAGTGATAACAATAATATGCCATCTTTTCCGGTGGCACTTAGTGTGTCGCGAGACGCGACGCGACACCAAAACCTGTCTCGTGATCGGAGGTGAGACA
>NW_020869618.1:160092-167592 GCF_003789085.1 Penaeus vannamei | reverse complement strand
GTATGTGTGTATATGTGTGTGTCTGTACTTGTGTGTATGTGTGTATATGTGTGTGTCTGTACTTGTGTGTATGTGTGTATATGTGTGTGTCTGTACTTGTGTGTATGTGTGTATATGTGTGTGTCTGTACTGTGTGTATGTGTGTATATGTGTGTGTCTGTATTTATCTGTATGTGTGTGTATGTGGGTGTGTGTATGTGTGTGTGCGTGTGTGTGTATGTGTGTGTGTGTGTGTGGTGTGTGTGGTGTGTGTGTGTGTGTGTGTGTGTGTGTGTGTGTGTGTGTGTGTGTGTGTGTGTGTGTGTTGTGTGTGTGTGTGCGTGTGTCCAGTATTTTTGTGTGTCTGTATGTCTGTGTCTCATTATTTGTGTGTGTGTGTGTCAGCATTTGTGTGTGTCTAAGTATTTGTGTGTGTCTGTATTATTTGTGTGTGTGTCAGTATTTGTGTGTGTGTCAGTATATCGTGTGTGTGTCTAGGCCCGTGTGTATGCGTGTCTGTATTTGTGCGTGTGCGTCTAGGCCCGTGTGCGTGTGTGTGTCTGTATCTGTGTGTGTGCGTCGAGGCCCGTGTGTATGTGTGTGTGTCTGTATTTATTTGTGTGCGTCTAGGCCCGTGTGTATGTGTGTGTGCTTATTTGTGTGCGTCTAGGCCCGTGTGTGTGTGTGTGTGCTATTTGTGTGCGTCTAGGCCCGTGTGTATGTGTGTGTGTACCGTCTAGGCCCGTGTGTATGTGTGTCTGTATTTTGTGTGTGTGCGTCTAGGCCCGTGTGTGTGTGTGTGTCTGTATTTATTTGTGTGTGCGTGTGCGTCTATGCCCGTGTGTGGGTCTGTATTTGTGTGTGTCGTCTAGGCCCGTGTGTGTCTGTATTTGTGTGTGTGCGTCTAGGCCGTGTGTGTGTGTGTGTGTGTGTATTTATTTGTGTGCGTCTAGGCCCGTGTGTGTGGTGTGTGTGTATTTATTTTGGCGTGTGTGTGTCTAGGCCGTGTGTATGTGTGTGTGTATTTATTTGTGTGTGCGTCTAGGCCCGTGTGTAATGTGTGTCTGCATTTACTTTGTGTGCGTCTAGGCCCGTGTGGTGTTGTAATTTATTTGTGTGTTGCGTCTAGGCCCGTGTGTGTGTGTGTGTCTGTATTTATGTGTGTGTGTGTCTAGGCCGTGGTAATGTGGTGTGTTGGTGTGCTGTGCTCTAGGCCCGTGTGATGTGTGTCTGTTTTGCGTGCGTCTAGGCCCGGTGTGTGGTTGGTGTATTTATTCTGTATTATTTGTGTGTGCGGGTGTGTCTGTATGTGCGTCTATGCCGTGTGTTGTGTGTGTGTGTGCGTGTGTCTAGGCCGTGTGTATGTGTGTCTGTGTGTGTGCGTCTAGGCCCGTGTGTGTGTGTGTCTGTATTTGTGTGTGTGTGTGTCTGTATTTATTTGTCTGTGTGTATTTATTTGTGTGTGTGTCTGTATTTGTGTGTGTGACGTGTGTGGTGTGTGTGTTGTGCGTCTAGGCCGTGTGTGTGTGTGGTGTGTGTGGTGTGTGGTGTGTGTGATGTGCGTCTAGTGTGTGTGTATGTGTGTCTGTTGTTTTGTGTGCGTCTAGGCCCGTGTGTGTGTTTGTATTTTTGTATGTGTGCGTCTAGGCCGTGTGTATGTGTGTGTGTAACTTATTTGTGTGCGTCTAGCCCGTGTGCGTGTGTGTGTCTGTATTTGTGTGTGTGCGTCTAGGCCCGTGTGTGGTATGTGTGTGATGGTATTTATTTGTGTGTGTGTGTGTCTGTACGTGTGTGTCTGTAAGTGTGTGTGTATTTATGTTTGTACGTGTGTGTTGTATGTGTGTGTGTGTATTTATTTGTGTGTGTGTCTGTATTTATTTGTGTACGTGTGTGCCTGTATTTATTTGCCCGTGTGCGTGTATGTCGCTGTGTATGTGTGTGTGTGTCCTGTCAGGAGTGTGTATTGTAGTGTCTGTATGGTGTGTGCGTCTAGGCCCGTGTGTGTTTGTTGTGTCTGTAATTGTGTTTGGTGTGGTCTGTACTTTATTTGTGTTGTGTGTCTGTAATTGTGTGCGTCTAGGCCGTGTGTTGTGCGTTGTGTCTGATTCTCGTGTTGTGTGTGTCTGAATTTATTTGTGTACGTGTGTGTCTGTATTTGTGTGCGTCTAGGCCCGTGTGTGTGTGCGTGGTTGTATTTGTTGTGTGTGTGCCTGTATCGTATTTTGTACGTGTGTGTCTGTATTGTGTGCGTCTAGGCCGTGTGTGTGTGCGGTGTGTCTGGGTGTGTGTATTTTTTTGTGTGTGTGTCTGTATTTATTTGTGTACGTGTGTGCCTGTATCTGTTTGTGTACGTGTGTGTCTGTATGTGTGTGTGTGTCTGTATTTATTTGTGTACGTGTGTGTCTGTATTTGTGTGTGCGTCTAGGCCGCGTGTGTGCTCCGCCTCCGCTGGCCGGCCGCTAACAGATTTCACTCGGCGAAGATTTAACAGAATTTAGGTTATTTTTACTTCTTGAAAATCATCCTCGGTTCCTTTGATGGAATCCCGCATTCTGTCTGAAGGCTTCCACTTCATTCTGGATTTAAATTTATAATTTTCATTTTCTTTTCATTTTCTTAATTTTCGTGATTCTTTTTTCTCTCCCTCTTCTTATTTTTTTTTTTTCATTTTCTTAATTTTCGTGTTTTTTTTTCTCTCTCTCTTTTTTTTCATTTCTTAATTTTTCGTGTTTTTTTTCTCGCTCTCTCTCTTCTTTATTTTTTATTTTTTGATTTCTTTTCATTTTTCTTTTTCTTTTTCTTCATCTTCATTTTATTCTTTTTCGTTTTTTTTTCTTGATTTCTTTCTCTTTTCATTTTCTCTTCTTTTTCGTTTTTTTTCTCTTTCTTTTTTTCTTGATTTCTTGTTTTCATTTTCTTCTTTTTCGTTTTTTTTCTCTCTTCTTTTTTTTCTTGATTTCTTTGTTTTATCATTTTTTTTGTCTTTTCTTCTTCACTTTCTTCTTTTTCGTTTGATTTTTCTTGACTTCTTTCTCTTTTCATTTTTTCTTCTTCATTTTCTTCTTTTTCGTTTTTTTTATTTCTTTCTCTTTTCATTTTTTCTTCTTCATTTTCTTCTTTTTTCGTTTTTTCTCTTATTGTTCTCTTCTTCTTTTTCTTTTCTCTCTCTTCCTCTTCTTCATTTCTTTTTTGTTGTTGTTTCTTCTACTGGTTCTATTCTCTTTCAATTTACTTCTTTTTCTTTCTTTCTTTTGCTTTTTCTTTTTCTTCTTCCTTTTCTCTCCACATCCTCCTCTATCTTCCTTTTTCTTTTTTTGTTCTTCTTATTCTTCATCTTTATTTGTTTTCGTCTATCTTCTTAGTTCTCTCCCTGTCTGTCTTGTATGCGCGTGTGTATCTTCTCTATTTTCCATTTTCTCTTTCCTTCTATTCCCTCCAATTCCTGTCCTAAAATCTCTCCCCCTCCTCCTTTCTCTTTCCCCTCCCCCCTCCCTCCGTCTACTCAGTTTCCCTCCTTACTCTATCCTCTTCTCTTGCTGTTTCCCCTCCTCTCTCTCCTATTCCCTCTCTCCACTCCTCTCCTTCTTCGTCTTTCTCTTATCCCCACTTTCCCCTCTTCCTCTGTTTATTCTTCCCTTTGCCTATCCTATCACTCGTCTCTTTCCTCTCCCGTTCTCCTCTCCAATATATAACCCTTTCCTTCCTCTCCTCCAAACCCCTTTCCCCTCCCCCCTCCTCCATCCCTCCAACACGTCTCCTTCCCCTCACCCCCTCCCCCTCCTCCTCTCCTCCCTCTCATCTTCCCCTCCTCCACCCCTTTCAACACTTTCTCTTCCCCCTCCCCCGTCCTTTAACCCCTTCCCTCTCCCCCCATCTTCCTTCCTCCACCCCTCCAACACATCTACCTTCCTCTCCCTTTCCTCCAACCCCTTCCCCCTCTCCCCCCTCCATTCCCCTCCAACACATCTCCCTCCCCTCTTCCCCGTTACCTTTAACCACTTCCTCCCCCCCCCCCATTTCCCTCCAAACACATCTCTTCCCCCTCTCTTCTCTCCAACCCATCCTCCTCTTCTCCCCCTTCTCTTGCGCCAGGCCCCCCTCCCCCACCCCTCCAACCCTTCACTTCCCTCCTCCAGTTCCTCCACCCTCCCCACTTCCCCTCTACTCCTTCTACGCCCTTCTCACTTCCCTCCTCCTCCCTCCTTCCTCCTTCCCTTTTCCTTCCCCCTTTCCTATCCTTTCCCCTTTCCTCTCCCCACCCTTCCTCTTCCCTCCCCCTCCCTTCCTTCCCACTTCCCCTCCACCCCTTCCACGCCCTTCTCACTTCCCTCTTCTACCTCCTTCCCTCTTTCCGCCCCTCCTCTTTCCCTTCCCTCTCTCCACTCTTCCCAATTCCCTCCACCTCTCCTCCACCCCTTCCACTTCCCCTCTCTCGCCCCTCCACCCCCCCTCCCCCTTCCCCCCAACACATACGTTTTCCATGACTTGCGCAAATGAGCGGTGTGCGAACGGATCCAAGGTCGTTCGTCTAACACCGTTCGCGCAAGATGTCGGATATGAATCCAGATTTTTAAAAGTAAACAGCCGGACTAGGCGCGAAATTTGAAATAATAATAACAATAATAAAAATAATAATGAAATAAAATAAAAATAAACAAATAGATAAACGAATAAATAAATAAATAATGAAAGAAAAGGAGTGAGAAATAGTTTTGATTAACTGATATGATACGATTTTATGAATTAATATAATTACGCTGTTATTTATCTCTCTCTCTCTATTATCGACTTAATCATTCTTGTCATTTATGGGTCTATTGCTATCATCATCATTAAATATCGCTATTGCCATTTTTATTAGCATTACTCTTAGTATCAACATCATGTTTTTGTTTTAAAAATTGTTATCATTGTTATCATAATCATTAATATACATCATTAAGGTAATCTTCATTGCTAATAATGATGATACTGATAATGGTGGTGATGACGATAATAATGATAATAATAATGATAATGCTGGTAATGAATAATAATGATAAATAATAATCATTACTAACAATTATTATCATCATTATTGAAATTGCCATTACTATCATTATCATCATCATTATTACTTTGTTGCTATTCTACAAAATTATCATCAGAGAGAGAGAGAGGGAGAGAGAGAGAGAGAGAGAGAGAGAGAGAGAGAGAGAGAGAGAGAGAGAGAGAGAGAGAGAGAGAGAGAGAGAGAGAGAGAGAGACGAGAGAGAGAGAAGAGAGAGAGAGAGAGAGAGAGAGAGAGAGAGAGAGGAGAGAGAGAGAGAGAGGGAGAGAGAGAGGAGAGGAGAGAGAAGAGAGAGAGAGAGAGAGAGAAAGAGAGAAGAGAGAGAGAGAGAGAGAGAGAGAGAGAGATGAGAGAGAGAGAGAGAGAGAGAGAGAGAGAGAGAGAGAGAGAGAGAAGAGAGAGAAAGAGAGGAGAAGAAGAGAAAGAAGAGAGAGAGAGAGAGAGAGAGAGAGAGTCTAAAGATCAAACAGAGAGAGAGAGAGAGAGAGAGAAAAGAGGAAAAAACTAATTCCCAGCAAGCACCACAGTCACGTGACACCACCTCGCGCTCTGATTGGTGCACCCTTTTCCCTTCACTCCTCTCCTAAGTCCAGTTCATGAATCCGACGCCAAGTCCCTGCAACCGCCAGAACTGCCGCTGTGGCCTCGAAGGGAGCTTGGACGTGTGAGAAGAAGGGAAAGTGGAGGAGGGAGGGAGGGCGAGGGTGAGGGAGGAGGGGGTGAGGGGGAGGGAGGGAGGAGAGGAGGGAGGGAGGAGGGAGGGGAGGAGGGGAGGAGGGAGGGCAAGGAGGGAGGGAGGGAGGGAGGAGGAGCGAGGGAGAGGAGGGAGGGGAGGGAGTAGAGGAAAAGTGGAGGGAAGGAGGGAGGGAGGGAGGGCGAAGGAGCGGCGAGAAGCAGAGGGAGAGGGAGGGAGGGAAGGAGGAAGGGGGGAGGAAAGGAGAGAGAGGGGGGAGGGGGGAAGGAGGGGAGGGAGGGCGGGAGGGGAGCGAGGGAGGGCGAGACGAGTGAGAGGCAGAAGGAGAGGAGGGAGGGGAGTAAGGGGAGGAGGGGAGGGGAGGGAGGAGGGAGGAGGGGAGGGGAGGGAGGGGAGGGAGGGAGGGGAGGGAGGGAGGGGAGGGAGGGAGGAGGGAGGGAGGGAGGGAGGGGAGGAGGAGAGGGAGAGAGAGAGAGAGAGGAGAGAGAGAGAGAGAGAGAGAGAGAGGAGAGAAGAGAGAGAGAGAGAGAAGAGAGAGAGAGAGAAAGAGAATATGTATATACTGTATATATCCAATACATGCGTCCATGCATACATGCATATATATTATAATATATAATATATATATAATATAATATATATATATATATATATATATATATATAATATATATATATATATCTTTTACTTTCTTTCTCTTATTACATATATCAAACACATAATGTATAATTTATATATATATATATGATATATATATGTGTGTATATACATACATGTATATATATATATATAATATATAATATATATAGTATATATATATATATATATATATATATATATATATTATATATATATATATAATACACACACATATCATGCAGAAAATTATAAGGAGAAAGGGATTCAAGAGAAGAAGATACGCTTATAATGGATGCCCCTCTTCTCTCTCCTCTATTTATCTCTCTCCCTCATCCCTACCTACTACCAACATCCTTCCTTCCCCCTTACCCTCCTCTCTCCACCTGAGCATCTCTCCCTCTCTCCTCCATACCACTCACCTCTCTCACCCTTCTCACTCTCTATTTCGCGTGCCAACTCCATCCCTCTCCCGTACTGTCAGACCTCGCTAAAGGCATATCTGCATCCCTGCATCGAGGATCCCTCGCCCGTCTCACCGTCCTCACCTCACGCATATTCCTCTTCCGCACCCTCCTCCCTCGCCTCGCCCGCTCCTCTCCCATACAACCAGAAGAGCTAGATCACCGTCCCTCCCTCAAACCGCTCGCCATCTCCTGCCCGTCCCCCCTCCTACCTCGACATCCTCTCACCTCCCTCCCTCCACCTCACATGCTCGCATCTCGCTCCCTCACCTCCCTCACGCCTACATCTCCCTCCCATCCGCCCGCACCTACCACCTCAAGCTCCCTCCCTCCCCCCTCACGGCCTCACCCATCTCCGTCCCTCCCTCACCTCGCCTCTCCCTCTCACCTCTCCCCCTCTTATCCTCCCTCCCTCGCCCACCTCTCTCCATCCTATCCTCGCCCTCCCTATCTCTCTCACCTCTCTCGACTTTCTCTTCGACAACGACATACATCCTGCCTCTGTGTCTATCTGCCAGTGGCTCACTGGATGGCAACACTCCCGCCCTACAGGAAAATTTGTCGAATTTCCTGGTAACCAAATGCGTCTTGTTCAGTGTGTGTGCGTGTTTGATTGATTGATTGATTGTGTGTGTGTGTGTGTGTGTGTGTGTGTGTGTGTGTGTGTGTGTGTGTGT
>NW_020869618.1:152848-155650 GCF_003789085.1 Penaeus vannamei | reverse complement strand
TTTCCCCCTCCCTCTAACTCTCTCTCTCCCCCCCCTCTCTCTCTCTCTCCCCCTCTCTCTCTCTCCCCCCCCCCTCTCTCTCTCTCCCCCCCCCTCTCTCTGCTCTCTTTCCCCCCCTCTCTTGCTCTTCTTCCCCCCCCCCCTCTCTTGCTCTCTTCCCCCCCCTCTCTTGCTCTCTTTTCCCCCCTCTCTTGCCTCTTCCCCCCCCTCTCCCCCCCTCTCTTGCTCTCTTCCCCCCTCTCTTCTCTCTTCCCCCCCCTCTCTCCCCCCCCTCTCTCTCCCCCCTCTCTCTCTTCTTCCCCCCCCCCCTCTCTCTTCTCTCTTTCTCTCTCTCCTCTCTCTCTCTCTCTCTCTCTCTCTCTCTCTCTCTCTCTCTCTCTCTCTCTCTCTCTCTCTCTCTCTCTCTCTCTCTCTCTCTCTCTCTCTCTCTCTCTCTCTCTCTGTCATACTTTCATTTTCTCTTTATTAATCAAAATATATTTCAGATGTTATTGGCAGTTTGTATACATTGCAAAAGTATATATAGGACAAATTAAATGTGTATTTTCATATACTTGTGACTCCTCTTACATATGAAGTACCAGTGCAGTATGCATCATTTTCTGTACTCCTTTCAGGAAGTTCATAAGTGGCTGCAGACATCTCCCGTCTCAGAAAAAGAACATGCAGACGTACGCCGGGTGCTCATTCACTTCATAAGCGAATTGAAAGGAACAGAAACGGTAATAACGGATACTGTGTGTGTTTACCTTGATTTTTTTTTTTTTTTTTTTTGGGGGGGGGGGTTAAATGTAAAATGTAGGTAATCATATTTGCAATTAAGAATCATATAGACTGAATATTCAAAAATTAACAAACCATCAATTAAGTGATCTTGGATGCTATCAGAGGTGTTTCTATAATCATTGATTGATGAACCCTTCCAATACTTTGCTTGTTGTTGTCACGGGAGGGGCTTAGTAGATGGAGACTAGACTGAAGCCCAGTGTAGGGGACTGCCCCTATCTTGGGCCTCAGCCCTCACCTCAACTAATTTTACATGGTCTTTTCTATTCACCTTTTCCTCCTCTATATCCCCTTCTTCTGTCCCATTCCTAGTGTGTGAGAACCGTGCTGAAAGGATGAAAGACTGGCTTTGTGTCAGTCATGAAAGGCCTCCAGGAGTGATAAGCATGGTATTCCCTTGGTTAATTTCCTAGCCCTTAACCCTTATGGGGACCCTGAGGGGTAGACTTTTACTTTTCCCCATTTTATTATGACTCACCATGGCCAAAGATTTTTTACCCTTAATAAGAGAAATAAGGCTTGTCCCTTCATCAACTAGCCTGTTTGAATTTGATTTTGGTGGTTTTCAAACCCCTTCCTCTCCTTTGACCACAGTTTTGACCACAGATACTAATACCCCCACCTCGAAGTTAACTGACAACTCTATTACTTCCAAACCACCCACCCAAGTTATTTTTCAATCCCCAGAATGCACCCCTCCCTCTCTCCCAACATTCTCCTCTCCATCTCTTACTACACAGTCTTCTTTAATGTCTACCCCCTCTTCCCTTATTACTACTCTTCATCCTTATTGTCCCCCCCCCCCCCACAGAACTACTCCACTCCACACCATCCTATCTTGCTCCTGCCTTCATCTTTCTACTGCCTCTATGTCTACAAACCTTTTGAGTACTCTCTTTGGCCCAGCCAAGTGAAATTGATTCTTTGTGATTCCCCCACAGCTCCCTACTTTGAGAATACCCTTCACTTTCAACAGTGTCTCCAAAAACATGTGAGCAAAGTTACTTTTCGCTATTGCTCTGATCATTTACACCTGGTCTCAGTTATATCTGAATCCTAAGCTCATGCACTATCTTCCCTGACTGACCTAACTGCCAAACCCATTCCTGCCGAACCTCACCCCTCTCTTAATACTTGTACTTGATCATGACTGTTCAAATTGCCCTGCTCAGTCACGTACATGTGCCAACTGTGGTGACTCCCATAATGTATATCATAGGAACTGCCCTGCTTATAAGCTCAAATGTGAGGTAGCAGTTCTCAGATTCAAACAAGACTTCACTCTACATGAGGCTAGACAGGTTTTTCTCCCTCTACCTATTCCAAAACAGTCTTTTGCTCTGCTCCCTCCCATCTCCACAGGATGTTTCTGCATCTCCCCCAGTATCTCTTCCCTCTTCCCTGAACCATCTTACCTCTACTCTCCCTATCCTCCAATCAAATCCCTTTTCCATTCTAAATCCAGATACTCCAATCTCTACCGCTTCAATGCCTACCCTTCCTCTCCCTCACTTTACCTGTTGCACCAGACAACCTAAACATTCTACTCCATCTTTGCCTTCCACACCCTCATCTACACCCTCCTTTTCCTCTTCTCCTTGAACATCTATCCCTCTTCTCCTCCTCACAAGAGGACCTTCCTACCTAAAGCCCCTCCAGAAACTCTTGAAGATATCCAAAAGTTCTTAGACATGACTCAAGAAAATGTTACACTCCCTCATCCACCCTCCAAATCCCTCTATTTCTAGTCCCTCAACATTCAAAGTATTTACCAAGAATCATCCTCCTACCCGCAATTTCCCCCTACCCCTCTTCCTCCTACTCTTACCCAACACACCCCATCCTCTCCTTCTCCATTTACATCATTCCCTTTTCCTTCTCCATTATCCTTACCTCTCCCAGGTGAATACTCACGTGAATCCTTTCTGTTGCAACAGTCTTTCTCCAGATTCCTCCCATCCTGATGCTCTTCCTGATACTTCACCCCCTTCCCCAGTCCCCTTATCTCATCCCCCA
>NW_020869618.1:130348-132848 GCF_003789085.1 Penaeus vannamei | reverse complement strand
CACAGACATGCACATATACGTATAGATATCTCTCTCTCTCTCTCTGTTCTCTCTCTCTCTCTCTCTCTCTCTCTCTCTCTCTCTCTCTCTCTCTCTCTCTCTCTCTCTCTCTCTCTCTCTCTCTTATCTCTCTCTCTCTCTTATCTCTCTCTCTCTCTCTTATCTCTCTCTCTCTTATCTCTCTCTCCCTCCCTCCCTCCCCCCCCCCCCCTCTCTCTCTCCTTCATAAGCTTTTTCCTATATATCTCTTTTTTAATTTCCGTTCGTTCGTACATGCACGCCCGATCGACCGTCTGCGACCCGGCGTGTATCTAATAATCCACTCTAAATGCAAGACAAAATGGAAGGGAGGAATTTCGCCGCAACAAAAAGCCGTCTGCCTCTCGCACGGGATGGGAACGGGCTGCACGTGAGAGCAGCATTACAACTACTTTCGCGACGCCTTAGGATGGGTTACTCTGCTTAAGCGGATGAACCGTCTTTGCGTCTCGGAGGCAGATTTGGGAGGGCTTTTAAGGCGATGCGCGGCCGCTACGGAAACAAACTTTGTTGGCTTTGCGCTCTCTTGATCCCCGCGGTGGCACGATTATCTCTGTCCTGTATTTTTTTTATTTCTCTCTCTCTCTCTCTCTCTCTCTCTCTCTCTCTCTCTCTCTCTCTCTCTCTCTCTCTCTCTCTCTCTCTCTCTCTCTCTCTCTCTCTTTCTCATTTGTCTGTTTCTGTTTCTGTCTCTTCTCTCTCTCTCTCTCTCTTTCTCTCACTCACTCACTCACTCACTCACACACTCACTCATCTCTCTCTCTCTCTCTCTCTCTCTCTCTCTCTCTCTCACTCATTGACTTATTCTCTCTCTCTCTCTCTCACTCAATGACTTATTCTCTCTCTCTCTCTCTCTTATTCACTCAATTCACGCACTCACTCATTCTCTCTCATTCACTCAATCACGCACTCACGTACTCATTCATTTATCTCTCATTCACTCATTCTCTCTCTCTCTCTTTCTCTCTTCGTCAGTATTCTGTTGATATCAGACTCTCATCTATTATTAGCAGCACCGCAAGAAGCAGGGGACGGTTGACGACAATAATACAATATAGTTTGATTTTATGGCTGTCCCCGTCCAGAACTGTGCCACCAGCATCGTTTATTTTGATTTGTCATCAGTAATGAGGGTTAGTTGAAGGTAATTACGGACATTACGCCTCGAGTCTCAAGCACAGGTGTAAACAGGCCTCACCTCCCCCCCCCCCCTCCCCCGTCCTACCTGCCTTGCCCGTCGCTCACCTGTCCTTGGCGACGCTTCGAAGCCGTCTCGAGTTCCTTCCCTCGAATCGTGAATGACTCGGCGATCCTGCGAGTTTTGGTATCACGTGTTACGCCTTGGACTGGAAGAGGAGACTGGAGTTCGTATTCACTGCCTGTTGGGAACGGGGCAACGGCGGCGGATTACGAGGAGGCGAGGCTGTTCCGCAGTCGTTCTTGTTTATAGGTTATGGTCAGAGGGGGTCAGAGGGGGTCAGAGGGGCAAATCCTCCCTCACGTCCTCCCCCGGGGCTCTCCGCCTCACCTCAGCCACGGTGTCCACTTTCCCACCTCGCGAGACCCTTCTGCACTACACCAGATCCACCTGCCTTCCATTCCCTCCACCGAAGATCCACAGCGAGCAGCTCCACCTCGCCATCGAATCCCCTCTCTCCTCTTTCCCATTCCTTCTCCACCAGCCTCCACCACTCTCCACCTCACTCCCTCTCTCCCCTAATCACTCTCCCTGACCTTACTCCGTCCATCCTCAGGCCATAACGGGCCTAACACCTACTTCATACGTCAATCACCTGTTTGCTGTATCTGCTTAACAATCACCTGTTTGGGGGGACTACTTGACGATCACATGTCAACACAAACAACTTCAGTCGAGGCGCCTTCTGCTACATTTTTTTTTTTTTTTTTTTTTTTTTTTTTTTTTTTTTTAATGAAGCACTTGAGGTTTCAATCCCCGTCTGCTTGTTCTTACCTGTAAGATAATACAAGTAGTATATAATATACATATATATATATATATGTATATATATTATATACATATATATATATATTATATATACATACATATATATATATATATATAATATATATATATATATATATATATATATATATATATATATATGTGCATGTATGTATATGTTTGTTTGTTTGTATGTACGTATGTATGTATGGATTTGTATATGTTCGTATGTCTGCATGTGTGTAAGTGTATGTATGTATGTATGAATGTATGCGCGTATGGATGTATATATAAATATTGATGTATATATGAATTCACGCGTATGTATGTAGACAAATTCAGCAAATGAGAAAAGTGACGGCTGTTCACCATGATGGAAACCGTATCCATGGTGGGTGTGTGTCTATGCCAGGGACCAAATGGCTTTTATTGTGATTGTAATGTTTAAGGAAGGGAAATTTCCCTATTTATTAAAAATTCCTTTTTTGGTTAAGTGGC
>NW_020869618.1:115981-118481 GCF_003789085.1 Penaeus vannamei | reverse complement strand
TCGCAATGGCAAATGACCATGAGCATTTTTTCTTTTTTCTTTTGTCTTCTTGCACTCTTCCTTATAATTTGTTTGACTCTGTTCTTTATGAGATTTTTTTTGCGAGTTACCTTTGCTTCCACTTTTAAAGATTTTTATCCATTTTCTGTCTCCTCTCTTTTTCCTCTCTTATAAAGGACACCAATTTATTGCAAGAGAATTACTCAAAACATTATACCTTTGGATTTCATGTGTGTTTGCATGTGTGTGTGCGTGTGTGTGTGCAAGTGCATGTGTGTGTGCAAGTGCATGTGTGTGTGCAAGGGTATGTGTGTGTGCATGTGTGTGTGTGCATGTGTGTGTGTGCATGTGTGCGTGTGCATGTGTGCGTGTGCATGTGTGCGTGCGTGCGTGCGTGCGTGCGTGCGTGCGTGCGTGCGTGCGTGCGTGCGTGCGTGTGTTTGTGTGTGTGTGTGTGTGTGTGTGTGTGTGTGTGTGTGTGTTGTGGTGTGTGTGCTGTGTGTGTGTGGTGTGTGTGGTGTGTGTGTGTGTGTGTGTGTGTGACCTTCCTTCTCTAAAATCAAATTGTTTATTTGATATTTTGTGTTTTCAAGTACTTAAACCTGTTTTTTCCTAATTATCCTTTCTAACAGCCTACATACTACACTAGTTAAGGCAACTGTTCTATTATTTAGAGGGTGTTGTTTCACCACTCTGATATAAGGGTGCAATATTAGTGTTTCCACCTTTTTTTGCAGTTTACCTTGTCTTACTGAATTTTGGAATATTAACAATAAAGGAGTACATAGTTCTATGGCACATTCTCTAAGAGCCCATTTAGAAATCTCATCTGGTCCCTCTACTTTGGTCTTATCTAATCCTTTTAGTAGATTGTCTATTTCATTCTTTTTGCGGGTGATGGTGATATTTTCAGTGTTCTTTCCGTTTGTACGGGTATTTGCCATATCTAAGTGTGGGTCCTGAACAAACACAGACTGAAATTTCTCATTTAGGATTTCTCTCATTTCTTCCTCCTGAGTGTAAGCAATATTATTGTCTTTGATGGTGCAAATTTGATCTCTACTTTTATTTCTACTATTTATGCAGTTGAAGAAGGGCTTTGGTTGACTTGTACGTTTGTTAATTATATTTTTAATATAATTAACGGTTTGGGTATACTCATTTCTTCCTACTTTATATCTATCTTATGCTGTATAAAGTCTATGTCTTCTGGATCTTTTCCAAAGGAGCTGCTTGCATTTGTCATTGAACCATTTTGGTGATTTCTTGCTTCAGTTTTGAATTTTGATATAAATTTTTCTACTCCTTTTTTATTGACTTTTATTGACAAAATTTTAGATATTGAATATCAAGGTTCTTATCGACAAGAAGTGTTCCCCAGTTTAAGCTATCAAAGAAATCTTTAAGGCTTCTATAGTCACCTCTCTTATAATTGTACTTCTTGCTTCTATAGTTACCTACTATAGCAGAGAGTATGTTAGTGTAATTACTACCTGGATGTCTTTTTCTTTTTTTTCATATCATTTACTGTTTCTTTTACCTTTGATACATCGGCATATGAAGCTGTCATCTTTTTTGCCTCTTCCATTATTTGAGCATAGCTGCTTGACAGAAGTTTTTGATATGCTTAACAGTTTCTTGTACTTTGATTACTTCCTCAACTTTTTCTTGCAGATTCTTTGCTTCGATTTCACTGCCATTGCCAATCTTGGTTTCTGCTTCTTCTAAGTTTTTCTTGAGTTCCTTGATTTTCATGTCAGACTTTTCAATATTCTCTCTCTGAATGGTTGTGTTCCTGTGCAAATTATCTACCAATTCCTTCAAATTTTTGTTTTCTTCACTTATTTTCAGGCATTTTGCTGCTAGGTCATCTATGGCTTCAAGAGACTGAATTGTAACTGCTGCTTCCACTAACTTTATTTTCCATGTGTGACAGAAACAGAGCTCTATTTACAGCAGTTGTCTCTTGGTGTGAAACACTTACCATGCAGGATTTGTGGTCACTTCTCGGCTCCCCTACCTTCGCTCACAAAGTCATACTATTTTTTTATTTTTAAATTTTTTTATTCCTTCACTTTTTAACCCAATTTTTTTCTTTCAACATGAACTTTGCATATTTACATAAACCATGGCTAGCAGACTAGACTACCCATTGTTCAATCCTCTCCGTATTTAGCAACATGTAAGAGCTATATTGCACTCATGCACTGCACTATATTCTGCTCACTGTATGCATTCTGTGTGTGTGTGTGTGTGTGTGTGTGTGTGTGTGTGTGTGTGTGTGTGTGTGTGTGTGTGTGTGTGTGTGTGTGTGTGTGTGTGTGTGAGTGTGAGTGTGAGTGTGTGTGTGTGTGTGTGTGGTGTGTGTGTGTGTGTGTGTGTGTGTGTGTGTGTGGTGTGTGTGTGTGTGTGTGTGTTGTGTTGTTTATTTCTTCCCTCTTTTTCTTTTTTCCTTTTTTTTTCGCATACATGTTTTTTATACTTTGTTCTGTGGAGAGAG
>NW_020869618.1:96597-108381 GCF_003789085.1 Penaeus vannamei | reverse complement strand
ATGTACATATATATATACACACAAAGAAAAGAAATATTGATAACAGTGTGTAAGTTAAGCTCCTGATGGAAGCCTAAGCGCTATATAGAATTGTGGAATGATTCACATTGTAGCACAAACTCAAGAATTCAATATTTCAGTGGACTAAGTTTATCCATTTTAATCCCATTTCATTTGTTACATAACTTTGTTCCAAGTTGGTTATTGTTAGATATGATTAAATGCATAAATTTCGTAGTTGGAAATGCTATATACCTTTCAATTAACCTCTGAAAAACCTTCCACAGAGAATATATTAATTTTTGAATGTGGTTTATGAAACAAGCCAGGAAATGCAGTTAAATCATCCTGTTCGGTTAAGGACCTTCTGTAGCTAAACGATAATCTGCAGCTTAAGTCCAAGACTGCCTTATTAACTATATGTGGAATATTTACTATTTTACAAATGCAAGAATATATATCTTTTTGGGTATTCAGCCATCCTATATATCTGTCACTGTGTATATATATATTTTTCTCTTTCAGATGTGTGTGCAAGATTTCCAGAAGAAATGTGTCCTGATCAGTTTGTTGTATTTGATGAGATTATACCATGCTCAGCAAAGGAGAACAAGGAGTCAGTTGATTATGTAAAGCGGAGACTGCGAGAGCTATTAGATTTTTATGATGATCAAGAGAGAGAAGTACAAGAGCTTGCGGCAAAGAGTAGAGCCAAAAGTAAACTCATTGAGACAAATCTGCAGTTAGTTTAGACTGAATTTATTCTGGCAGTGTAAATATTTTTATTTGTATTATATGTATTAAAAAAAGTAACCTATGTTTACTGGAAATACTGAAATCCATATGCGTAGGTAGTGTGTATTTACAAATCAAAATGGTAATTGTTGGATATATGAATTTTATATAATAAAAGTGAATTACAAGACTGCTTCAATTTAGTTTTATAAATTCCTTTATATTTCTATGCTTTTATTCTCTATAGGCTGTTCATTTTATATTTGATAGCCTTCCACTTATTACTCAGTAACCACAGTTCACAACTATTTATGATATTTTGAATAATTTTCTTCAGCATGATTTTTGAGATAAGTTCAGACTGACATGGAGACATTGCTAATCAGTTTTATTATGGATTCTTCTAGATGACACTGTTGTTAAGATAAACCTGTTTTTTAAAAGGCTGCTATGTTACACACATATTAATTTACTTTAGACTTCAAAGCAAGAAGCATGGCCTTCTTATGGTTGCCATTAGATTAGCAAAACTTTGTAATTGCTAGGAACAGGGTCAATAGTGTTATTGTATTTGCCATTGCAAAGGTGGTTGCATGTTCATGTACTGCTTAGGAGGGAGTCTACAGGCAGTGAAAGAATGTATAATGACTGCTGTGAATTAAATTCACTTTAGGTTAGTTTACCATGGGTTCAAGTTCTCACCACTGTAGTTTTTTATGGTGAAAATTCTTGGGCCTGTTGTGCAACCCATGACTTGTATGGGTGTCTATCATGTGAAGATGAGCAATCTGTTTTATGGAACTCTCCCACATGTAGAGACCTGACCAAGCAATATTATTACCAAGTAGTAACTGGGCCATGGATGTGAGGTATATTCAGTTGTAACCACAGTTTGAAAATGTTGGATTCTCTCCACAAAGAAGCATATACCCAATGCAATGCCTGTATATTGAACCACCGCTATTGTCGCGATCTGTTTACAAAAACTTGATAAAAATTTGACACAATTATCTATAAATGTATTCGAGGTGGACCTCGAACGGGGCAAGGTCAGGCTCAACCTGGACGTCAGCCCCAGCAACTCCAGCTCTAACTTCCGCTTTGGCCNCTCTCTGCCCAATCAGTTTTCAAAAATTTATATCTGTGTTCACTTATGTTCATTTTTGTTCATTGTTCATCAGGTGTTCCACAATATCGGTGGGTTGATTGACCGGGGGAGGGGGGAGGGGGCGGTGAGGGGAGTGAGGCGGGGGTGATTGTTGTTCAATTTGTAGTGTGATTTTCCTCTTTGTTGTTGTTTAACCTGTTCATGTAACAGGGTTTATGGGAGGTTCAGTGGCTTTCGGTGTTTTCAATTTCGGGGCTTGTGAACTTTGTTGGTTGTGTTTGTTTGTTCTGTCGTTTGTTAGTGTTTTGTTTTTTTGATTTGTTATGTTTTTGTTGTCTTTTGGTGTGTTTGTTTGTCTTTGATGTTTTGTTTGTGTCTTTGGTGGTTGTTGTGTTTTGTGTTGTTTGTTGGTGTATTTGTTGAGTGTTGTTTGTTTATGGTCGTGGTTTTTGTTTGTCTTTGTGTGTTTTTAGCTTTGTTGGGTGTTTTGTTTTGTTCTTGTTTGGCGCTGAAGGAGGAAGGAAGAAACCCAGCGGAGCAGAGAGATGATGAGAGGGAGAGAAGGAGAGAGGAAAGTGAGAGGCAAGAGAGAAAAGCAATGGATAAAAGTAGAGACACACCAACACACAGCACAAAACACACACACACACACACACACCACACGCCACACACACACACACACACACACCACGCACGCACGCACGCACACAACGATACACAAACAAGCAAACAACAAAACAAATTACTTAAGAAAAACAGCCACGACGATCACTCATTGGGTTTAAAAATTAGCGACATTTTACCCGCCCGAATGTAAAGGGCACTTTTCTGTCCTTAAGAAATAAATTTCTTTCTCTTAAGTTCGCGCCATTTTTTTCCGAAATTCAAAAAAAATGAATCTCGGTTTTCTAACCGTCAACCTCTCCCTATATCATTCATTTCCTAATTAGAATTTTAAAAAAGAGGAAAGAAGAACGAAAGAAGAAAAATAAGACAAAACATCTAAAGCTATTCAAGTTTATTAATCATTAAAGCTGCTTGGAAAATACTATTTTATGGTTAGATTCGCGGGGTGGCCTGAGGGGTCGTAATGATAAAACGGGCTTTTGTTTTGACCGTCCGTCGTTCTTAGAAAATAAAAGCCGGTAGTGTATTGAGTTTATGAGAAGACTGTACGTACGTTGTTTTTTTTTTTTTACGGTTTATGGCATACTTTGTTACATGTAAGCTACTCGAGTTATTGTTATTATTAAGGTTATTATCACTACGCTCCCTGTTTATTCTAGGGTAGAAAACGGGAAAGGAATTGCTAAAAAGAGGGGGGACGAAAGTAAAGTTTTAATGGCCACGTTGGCTAAACTATATCGGCAAGTTTGAATGCGTTTATTTTCATGTTTTTTTAAATTATCATCATTCTCAAAAGAGGAAAGGAAAAAAAAAAGAAGTATTTTACCTCATTCATTTAATGGCATTTACCTGCGAATGCTAAAAGGGGTTTAAAGTCACCAGAGTGAAAAATGCACACCCTTAGGGCAATTGCACTCGGTAGAGGCGGTGAGAAGGATTTTTAAAATTTCGCGCTCAGAGCGAGATGTGCCAAAGCCGAAATGGGAGAAAGAGAGAGAGAGAGAGAGAGGGAAAAGGTGGCAGAGAGGATGGAGAGGGAGGGAGGGAGGAAGGGGAGTGAGACGGACGGAGAAACGGAGAAGGAGGAGGGCAAGGGAGGAGGGAAGTGGGGAGAGGGCAGGAAGGAAGGGGAGGGAGATGAGGGAGAGGAGAAAGAGAGAACTGAGAGAGAGAGAGAGAGAAAAAGAGGAAAGGAAGCGAAGAGACAAAGTGTTGAGAATAATGAGGCGTAGAGGAAAGAAACAGAGGAGAAAGAACGACGGAGAGACGTAAAAAAATCAAGAAAGGATGAAAGAGAACAGTGCAGACAGGAAAAGTTTTAGAAAAAAAAATGGCATGAGAAAAGGAAGAGAGAACATGAGAGTAAAATAACCAAAGACGAATAAGAGAACAGTAAGACAGAAAGTAAGAAGAGAAACAAAAAACGAGAGAAAGCAGAGAAGTTAGTCTTCCGGAACCAGAATTCCACCAAAACTGATTAGCTTTTGTTGTTGATTATACTTTTTGCAAAATATGCCCTCTGATCGGCTTATCGTCAAACGTCTGCAAAAATATTGCGTAAATTACCGGAGGGGGGAAGTGCGGAGGGGGAGGGACATGGAATGGGTAAGGGGAGGAAGGGGGGAAGGGAGAGGTGACAAGCGTGGAGGGGAAGGGGGGGGAAGGTGGATGGGGGTGAGGAGGAGGAAGGGGGAAGTGGGGAGGCAGGAGGGGGAGCAGGGGGAAGCGTGGCAGGGGGAGGAATGGAAGGGGAGGGGGAAGGGAGGAGGGGATGGAGGAGGGGAAGGTGGAAGGAGGAGGGGGAAAGGGTGGGAAGGAGGGGTAGGGGGAGGGGCGGGAGCCCGTGGGCCACGCGCGGCACGAAAAATGCTACTTTGAGAAGACCGTAAGAACGAGAAGTAGGGAGGAAAGAGATAGAGGAAGAAGTTAAAAAGGAGGAGGAGGAGAAGGGAAAGAAGTAGAGGAAGGAGAGATGGCGAGGAGGCTAGAAGAGGAGGAAAACAAAGGAAAAAAGTAAAAAGAAACGGAAAGGAAAAAACAAGGAAGAAAAAGGACAAAAATTATAAATTTAAAAAAAAGAAGGAAAAAAGGAAAAAAAAAAAAGAAAAAAAAAAAAAGAATATATCAATAGTATAAAAAGGAAAAAAGGCAATTGCCGAAAATTTTAAACTAAAAAACTTAGAAAAAAAAAAAACAACACAAACCAATTGAAAATTCTACCGCAGGAAAAAAAGAAAACAAAAACACGTAAAAAGGCATTTTAAAAAAAAAAAAAAAATTTGAAATAATGGGTGAAAAAAGGCGAGCAGAAAGAGATTCGGAGTACGAGAACCATCTGGAAGACGATACGACAGGGAAGCCAGGCGCGAAAGGCGCCAAGGGAGAAACAGGCCAGAAAAATAAAGAAAATAAACATTAAAGTGAAAGGAAAATCACGGAAATTAAAACCGAAAGGTTAAAAAAAATAAATAAATAAAAAAAGAAAGAAAGAAGGAACGCAGGAAAGAAAGAAAAACGAGAAAAAAAACATGGAAACCAAAAAAAATAAAGAAAATAAACATAAAGTGAAAGAAAATCAGGAAATGATAAAAAAAACGAGAAAAAACGAAAAAAAAAAAGAAATGACAGGGAGCGAGCCAGGGAGAAACGAAGAGAAATAAAGAAAATAAACAAAATGAATGAAAAATCATTCAAATAAAACGTAAAAGAGAGTAGAGAGAGAGAGAGAGAAAAGAGGAGAGAGACGAGAGAGAGAGAGAGAGAAGAAGAGAGAGAGAGAGAGAGAGACGAGAGAGAAGCAGAGAGAGAGAGAGAGAGAGACAGCAGACAGACGAGACAGACAGAAGAGAGAGAGAGAGAGAGAGAGAGACAGAGACAGAGAGAGACGACTGCAATATGGCAGGGGGAGGGGAGTGAGGGGGTGAGGGTGTGTGAGGGGCGGTTAGGGAGAGGAGGGATGAGGGGAGTGAGGTGTGAGGGTGAGGGGTGACGGGGATAGGGGGTTAGGGGAAAGGAGAGGGAGAAGGATGGTAATGAGAGAGAGAGAGAGAGAGAGAGAGAAGAGAGAGAGAGAAAGAAAGTACCGAAAGAACAGAGAGAGAGAGAAGAGAGAGAGATAGCGAAAGAAAAAAAATGGAAAAAACAAAAAAAAAAAAAAGAAAAAAAGAAAAAAAGTTTAACTAGAAGCGACAAGGGCGGGGGCGTGGGCGGGGCGGGGCAGGGGGCGTGGGCGGGCCGTGGCGGGGGCGTCCGGAGAAACAAAAGCCGACTTGGGCTCGTTTCTTCACTTCGTTTTCCTCTTCGGCTTGGACTTACATCGGCTTGGGGGGGGGGGTCGGAGAAGGAGGGGACGGGGGAGAGGGGAGGAGAGGGGAAAGGGAGGATGGGGAAGGAGGAGGGCGAGGGGGGAGGAGGAGGAGGGGGGGGAAGAAGAGGAATGGGGAGGTAGGGAGGGAGGGAAGGAGGAGAGGGGAAAGGGAGGATGCGGGAGGCAGGGGAGGGGAGAGGGATGGAGAGAGATGGGGAGGGTAGAAAGACGGAGGTGGGAAGGGAGGAATAACTTGATGAAGAGGAGGGGAGAAGGGAGGGAAAGGAGCGAAAGGGGAAGGGGAAGGGGAAAGAGGAGGGGGAGGAAGGAGGGGGGGGAAAGGCGGAATGGGGAAGGAGGGAGGGGAGGGGGAGAGAGGATGGGGAGGAAGGGAAATAGAAAGAGGATAGAAAACTTAGGCGTAAGAGGGAGGGAGGAGAAAGGAGGAAGGAGGGGAGGGAGGGAACTTGAGGTTAGGAGGGAGTGGGAGTGGACAGGGAAAATGGGGGAGGAAGGAGGAGAGGAAAGGAGGAATAGGGTAACAAGGGTAAGATTTTAGCGAAGGAGGAGGAGGGGAAGGAGGAAGGGAGAAGAGAAGACAGTGAGAAAGGGAGGAAATAGAGAAGTGAATAGGGAGGAGGAGAAATTAACTAAAGGAGAGAAGAAGATAGAAAGAAAGGAGCCAAAAGAAGGAAGACAAAGATGAATAGAAGAAGGAAAGAAAATGAAAATATATAGATATAGAAAGATATAGAAAGGGAGTATTAGAGAGAGGGAGGGAGGGAGGAGGGAGGGAGGAGAGAGGGACAGATTCCGAAAGAAAAGAATAAGAAAGAGAGATAGGAGGAAGAGGAGGGGCGGGGGGGGGGGTAAACAGGAAAAATATAAAGCACGATTTTGCATCTTTTCAATTGTTGCCAGATACTCCCTATTAAAAAAAAAAAAAAAATCAGTAATTACAAAGAGATCTGGCAACACTGCAGACTCAGATTTTTTTTTTTTTTTTTTTTTTTTTTTTGAGTTGGTATTGGTGGGGCGGTCACCCGTGTGATTCGGGTTAGGCGGGAGTAAATTTATATTATTTATTCTTGTGCAATGGAAATTACTTGCATTGTTGCACCTGGACGCTAAATAAGTGGTTGGGGAGCTATGCCAAAAACCCCTGTAAGTTTTAATTTGCGGAGGGAGGGGAGGGGGAAGGAGGAAGGGAGGGGGAGGGGGAAGGGGGAGGGAGGCAGGGAGGAGGGAGCGGGAGGGGAGGGGGAGGAAGGGGGAGGGGGGTTATTCGCACTTTCTCCCCCAGGGGTCGTCTCCCCCCCCTTGGTCTCTCGCCTTTCTCTCTCTCTCTCTTTTTTCTCCTTCTCTTTCATTCCCTCTCTCCTCCTTTGCCCTACCCTACCCTCCATACAAGTCTTTAGGTCCCCTCTCTTCTACTATTTTCCCTTCAAGTCCATTCCTTCCCTCTCCTCCCCCTCTCTCTCCTCCCTCTCCCTCCCCTCTTCTCAGCCCTCCCTCCTCTTCCTCTCCATCCCTCTCCCTCTCCTCCCCTCCCTCCCCTCTCCCTCCCCTCCTCCCTCCCCTCCCTTCCTCCCTCCCTCCCTCCCTCCCCTCCCTCCCTTCCCCTCCCTCTCCCCTCCCCTCCCCTCCCTTCTCTCCTCCCTCCTCCCCTCCCCTCCCCTCCTCTCCTTCTCCTTCCTCCCTCCCCTCCCCTTCCTTCCCCTCTCTCTCCCGCTCTCTCCCCTCCCTTCCCCTCCCCTCCTCCCTCCCCTCCCTCCCTCCCTCCTCCCCTCCCTCTCCTCTCCTCCCCTCCCTCCCCTCCCCTCTCCTCCCCTCCCCTCTCCTCCCCTACAAAGTCTCTTTCTCTTCCCCCTCCCCCTTTTTTTTTTTTCCCCCCCCCCCCTTTCCCCCCCTTTTTTCCCCCCCCCCCTTCCCCCCTTTTCCTCCTTTTCCCCCCTTTTTTCCCCCCCCCTTTTTTTTTTTGCCCCCGCTTTTTTTTTTTTTCCCCCCCCTTCCCTCTCCCCTTTTCCCCCCCCTTTTTTTATTCCCCCTCTCCTCCCCTACAAGTCTCTCCTCTTCTCCCTTTAGTAATTCAGATGCGCAAGAAGGACACTTTCAAGAGCGTGGCAAACGACGGTCATGAATTTTAAGGGGTGAGGGGAAGGAGGGGAAGAAAAGAGGGAAAATAGGGGGAGAAAGAAGGGGGAGAGAGGGGGAGAAGGAAGTGGGGAAAGAGAGGAAATGGGGGAGAAGGAAGAGGGGAAAGAGAGGAAATTGGGTATAAGGGGAGAAGGAAGGAAGGAAGGAAAGAGGGGAAATGGCGGGATAATAGGAAGAAGAGGGGAAGAGAGAAAATGGGAGATAAGGAGAGAAGAAGAAAAGAGGGGAAAATTGCGGGAGAAGGAAGAGGGGAAAAAAAGAGAGGAAATTGGGGATAAGGGAGAAGAAGGAAGGGAAGGAAAGGGGGAAATGGGGATAAGGAAGAAAGGGGAAAGAGGGGAAATGGGGATAAGGGGGAAGAAGGAAGGAAGGAAAGGAAAGAGGGGAAAGGGGGAAAAGAGGGGGAGTGGGATAAGTCGAGGAGATGGAGGGAGGAGTAAGTAAGGAAAAGAGGAAGAGAGGAGAGGAGGAAGGAAATATAAGATATGGGAAGAAGGGAAAAGAGGGAATTGCAGGAGAAAAAGAGAAAATAAAATACGAGAAAAGAGGAAGAAGTAAAGAGAAAGGAAGAGTAAAGGGAAGAAAAAAAATAACAAGACGAAAACGTCGAGGATGAGGAAAATAGAGAAAAGAGAAAAGAGGAAGATCCATAGAGAAAGGGGGGGGGGGGGACGGAAGGAAGAGAGGGGACAAGGAAGCTCAAATACTTCCCCTCCTCGGCCAAGATGGCGTCACATGAAGCCAGAAGTAAAAATAAATTTATGGGCAATTTAAGTGGGACTTAGAATCGTTTTATTTTTTCTCTCTCTCTCGGACGTTTGTTAAAAAAGGAAAAGGACAAAAAAAAAAAAAGGAAAAAAAGTCTTTGGAGATTCACTTTAACGTGTTCCGTCGGCCTACAAATGTAGAGGGTGGAGGAGGCGACAGGAGGGAGCGGGGAGTAGAGCATGGGCGAGGAGGGGGAGGAATGGAGGGGTCGAGAGAAGGAGAGTGAGAGAAAGGGAAGGAGTGAAGGGGAGGGAGGAAGGAATTGGAATAGTGGAGCGAGTAAGGGAAGGAAGGAGAAGGGCGACGGGTAGGATGGGAATGAAGGGCAGGAGAAGGCAACGGGAAGAAGGAAAGGGGAGGGAGGGATATGGGAATGGATGGGAGTAGAAGGAAGGGATAAGGCAAATGGTGGTTGAGGGCAAGAGAAGGGTAATAGAGGAGAGGAAGGAAGCTGCGATTGTCAAACCACATAAACGAAAACAAAAAGGTAGAGGTAGAAAAAGTAGTCTTTATTGGGGGAAGGAAAGGGGAGAGGTTGAGAGGGCAGGGGGGAAGGGTGAGGTGAGTTTGAATTGATCCACCAATGAATGCCTCGAGACACGTGCCCATCTGCTATATATCTTTGGGAGGGGTGGGGGTGCGATATTTACAACGTGGGGAGCTATCGGGATGACAGCAAATGGACGGCGTGGCGTTGGGTGGGGGGGGGGGAGAGGAGATGGCATGAGGAGTAGTTTTAGTTAACACTAGTGAAGGAGAAGGAGGGTAGGCAAGGACTGGAGGAGGGGGGAGAAGGATGGTGCGGAGAAAGAGAAAAGATTAGAGAGGAAGGAGGGAGAGAAGGAGACATATGGGGGTGAAGGAGAAGAGAGAAAAGAGAATGAAAGCACGTGGATGAGAAAATAGAAAGAGAAGACAATTGGAGCGAAGGGAGGGTAGTCGGAGAATTGAGAAGAGGGAGAGAGAGTTCAGTAAATGAGGACGAAGAGAAAAGAGAAGAAGCAAAACAAAAGAGAGAGAAAGAAAGAGGAAACGAGAAGGAGAAAGACAAAGAAAAGAGACGCAGAAAGAGAAAGACCAAAGAGAAACGAGAAAGCGAGAGCAGAAAGAGGAAAAGACAAAGGAAAGAGAAGGAGACGCAGAAAGAAGGAAAGATTAAGAAGACGCAGAAACGAGATGAGAATAAGGAATAAGAGAGAGAAAGAAGAGCCAGAGAGCGAGAGACGGGGAGGCGGGGTGGGGATGGGGATGGTGGGGGGGAGGAGGTTTTTACCACCGGGCAACAAAGTCCAAAGTGCCGTTGGATTATGGTGACCGTGGATTCTGGCCGAATAATAAGCATTGTCCTTGCCTTATGTAGTGACAGAGAGAGCCCTAGTCCTACGTTTCAGGGGGGGGTGGGGGTGGAACGGGGGGATAGGGGCCACGTGGGCGGAGGGGGGGTGATGCCCATTTGGTGTCCTTTACATTCATAATTTACAATTTCTGTTGGATCTGGTGTGTTGTGTATCGTCGTCGTGTGTGTGTTAATTTATGTACGTAGTGTGGTGTTTTAAATTTTAGTCTCGTAGGTGTGATGTGTTGTGTGTGTGTGCGGTTTTAATGTTATGACGTGTGTGGTGTGTGTGTTTTTAATATGTACGTAGTGTTGCTGTGTGTTGTCTGTGTGCGGTATGTGTTTGTTCAATCTATGTACGCACTGTGTGTATGTTCTCGCCCCCTCTGTTCGTGAGTATGTGTTGTGCTCTCTGTCGGTCTTGATGTATGTACGCTCATATGCGTTATGCTGTACCGATATATGTGCGTACTATGCGTGTGCATGTGCTTCCGTATGCCCGTCTCATGTATGTGACGCTCATACACGCGTGTACACGTTATATATAACGTATATAAACAGGAATTTACACTGGACACCCCGAAATAAAAGGAGATAAAAGAAAGGTTAGAAGTACTTTTCTTTTCTTTCCTAGCTGTGAAAACCTATACAATAACGCCTTAAGGTGCTTTTGGGAGGACAAAGAAGCGAGGGGGCGAGGGGCGGGAATGGACAGGAAGGAGGAGGACGAGAGTTTATTGGGGGGGTCTTGGAGTGGGGTGAAGGGGCGGGAGGGGTGTATGGGAGGGAGGTGAAAGGGGGGGGGTAGTTTATCGGGGTTTTGGAGGGGCGACTCTCTACAGGACTGGCGGGGTGAGATGGGGGGAGTGTGAAGGGGGACGGTTGTTGTGAAAGGGGGAAATATGAATGTGATGTGTATAGGTTGTTTGTGGAAGGGGGCGGGGGGTTGTAATGGGTGGGGAGTGAGGGAGAAGGTTGTATGGGTGGGAGTGAGGGAGAGGGCTGTTATAGTATGGGGGTGAAGGGAGGGGGTGTATGGTGGGTATTGGCAGTGGAAGTGGTGTGGGATGGTATGGGTGGGGGGTGAGGGAAGAGCGGCGTGTTATGAGCGGGATAAAAGGGGTGAAAGTGGGTTGTTTGTGGGTTGGGGTTAGGATTAGGGGTGGGGGGTTGTAGTGTTTGTGTGTTGTTTGTATGTGTTTGTGTGGGGTAGGTGGTGGTGGGAGCGAAGGTAGGTAGAAGGGAGGGACGAGGGCGTCGGTTGAAGATGATCTTTTGTGCTGCCTTGCGCGTATGTGCTTTGTCTGTGTGTATTTGCTGTGATCCTGTTGTTGTTTTGTATGTGTGTGTGTGCCGGGGGGGCGGGGCTGGGTGAAGTTTTTTTATGTTTATGTGTCGACGCGCCGCGGCACCATAACTTCGGGGATGTATGTAAAATAATGTACTCTGTGTGTGGTGTGTGCTGTGTCACCGGAGTGTGTGTGTGTGTGTCCGTGTGTGTTGTGGTTTCCGCTTGTTGTTTTCCTTTCTTCTTTTTTTGTGTGTGCGTTTCATTATCAATGCTAAGTACACGTATCACTGAAAAGCTACACACATATTTTATCTAATCATACCGCTATCCATTACGTATCTATCTATCTATCTATCAGTTTAACTTGCCCTTAACTTGTGATCATTAAAATAATAATAATAATAGAAAAGAAACACAAAAATCAGTCCATTTAAAAAGACAAAAAAAAAAAAGAC
>NW_020869618.1:80566-96509 GCF_003789085.1 Penaeus vannamei | reverse complement strand
TCTGTCTCTCTCTCTCTCTCTCTCCTCTCTCTACTCTCTCTCTCTCTCTTCTCTCTCTCTCTCTTTTCCTCTTTCTCTCTATTTTTCCACTCTTATTTAATCCTATTTCGTCTCCTTTTTTTCTCTTTTCTATTTGGTTTAGGAATTATGCTTGTCTTAGATACAATGCGGTGGTCTAAATTGAATGAGTGTTTGTTGAGAAAAAAAGAAGAAAGTTTAAATGAGAGTGGGAGAGAGATAGGGGAAGAAGGAGAAGTAGATGTAGATACATTTATGTTGTTGTGCATAATTGATAAAGGGGAGAGAGAAGCAAGGAAAGGAGAGGAGAGAGAGAGAGAGAGAGAGAGAAGGAGGGAGGGAGGGAGGAAGAGAGAGAAAGAGAGAGAGAGAGAGAGAGAGAGAGAGAATTTTTCTTCTAATTTCTCCACTTGTCTGTTCTTTTCCTTTGCTATTCCTCTCTCTCCCTTCCTTACCTCCTCCTACTCTTCTCCTTGCTCTCTCCTTCCCCTTCTTCCTGCTCCTCTTCCTCAGTCCCCTCCTCCGTCTCCCCTTCCTCTTCCCTCCTCCTTAAATCTTCCCATTCCTCCTCTCTTTTCGCCTCCCCTCCTCTACCTCGTCCTCCTCTTCTTCTCCTCCTCTTCCTCCTCTTTTTCTCTCCTCCTCTACCTCGTCTCCTCCTTCTCTTCCCTCTCTTCCTCCTCCTACTCTTCTTCCTCCTCTTCTTCCTCCTCCTTTAATCTTCCCATTCCTCCTCCTCCTTTTCCGCCTCTTCCTCCTGTACCTCGTTCTCCTCTTCTTCCTCCTTTTCTCTTCCTCTTCCCCTCTCTTCCTTCCTCCTCTTCTTCCTCCTCTTCCTCCTCCCCCTTCTCTTCCTCCTCCTCCTCTTCCCCCTCTTCTTCCTCCTCTTCTTCCTCCTTCTATGGGAATAGTGATACACAAGGAAAAAAAGGAAGTATCATTTGGTGACAATAAATTAACTGAAATATAATCCTTTTTTGTCGGTTCGAAAAATTAAGTGAAAGGAGGGGAGAGAGAGGCGGCGAGGAGAAAGAGGAAGTAGGAGAGAGGGAAGAGGAAGGAGGGGGTGAGGAGAGAGAGAGAGGACGGGAAGGAGAAAGAGGAGGTGGGGGAGAGGGAAAGAGGAAGGAGGGAAGAAGGAGGAATCGAGGAGAAAGAGGAAGTAGGATAGAGGGAAGAGGAAGGAGAGAATAAGGGGAGAGAGAAAGGGGGAAGGAGAGAAAAAGGAAGAGGAAGGTGAAGAAGAGGAAGAAAATAGAGTGGAGGGAGAAGAAGGAAGAGTAAAGAGAGAAAAGAGATGAAAGACAAAAAGAGGAGAGAGAATATAGGAAAGGAAGAAGAGGAGAAAGGGGAAGAGAAGAGAGAAGAGAAGAAATACGAAGAAATGAAGAGAGAGAAAGGGGAAAAAAGGAAGGAGAAGAAAGAAGAAGAAGGAATAAGAGAGAGGGTGATGATGGTATGTGAAGGAAGGGGAGGAAGGAGGCCAGGGTGCGAATGACGTCACTCGTTACGGTTTGTTTATTGTTACTTCCTTCCTTCGCTTCCCTCTCCTCTTTTGTTTCTCCTCCTCCTTCTTCCTTTCTTCCTTATCTACTGTTTATCTCCCTCATTCTTGGTTCTTCTTATTTTCTCCCGTCCTATTCCTCCTCTCTCTTCTTCTTCTCATTTTTCTTATCTCTCTCTCTATCTCTCCATTCTTTCTTCCTTTTACTCTTTCTCCTCCATTTGATTCCCCTTTGCGAATCAACTTTATTTTTTTCCACACCTTACCTCCTTCTACTTCTTCTTCTTATTATTATTATTATTATTACTATTATTATTATCATCATTATTTTCTTATTCTTATTATTATTTTCTTCTTTTTCTTCTCATTATTTCTTATCAGTTTCTTACTTGTCTTAGAAGAAGAAGGAAAAAAAATAATAATTTTTTTCCTGTTTTACTCGTATACAAAAAAGAGCCTCTTGGTTACCAGGGAGCCGAGGGTGCCAGTGCCAAGGTCAACCCGGGTCAGAGCCGGAAGTGGTCGGAGTCGTTAACATCTGGGTGGCACGGTTTTTTTTTTTGTTGGTTTGTCTCTCTCTCTCTCTCTCTTCTTATTCTTTCTTTCTTTCTTCTCTCTCTCTCTCTCTCTCTCTCTTTCTAGTGTGTTTCTTTCTGTCTGTGTGTCTATTTTTTCTGTCTCTCTTTCTTCTTTGTTTCTTTCTTCTCTCTCTCCTCTCTTTCTCTCTCTTCTCTCTCTCTTCTCTCTCTCTCTCTCTCTCTCTCTCTCTCTCTCTCTCTCTCTCTCTCTGTCTCTCTTCTCTACTCTCTCTGTTGCCAAAGTATGCTCTGGGTGTTACTCAAGGACGCGTCACTATGGTGGTCCAAAGAGGGGGTGAGGGGGTGCCAAAGGGGGTGCCAAAGGGTGCCAAGAGTTCGTTCGTGGCACAGTGGGGCATCTGTTGCGGCAGTACTGCAGGTTATATTTGCAAGGGGGGGAGGAGGGGGGGAAGGGTAGGGGGAGGAGGGAAGAGGGGGCTGTGGTAGGTTGAGGGAGGAGGGAAAGGGAGAGAGAGAGAGAGAGAGAGAGAGAGAGAGAGAGAGAGAGAGGAGAGAGAGAGAGGAGAGAGAAGAGAGAGAGAGAGAGAGAGAGAAAGAGAAGAGAGAGAGAGACAGACCAGAGAGAGAGAGAGAGAGGAGAGAGAGAGAGAGAGAGAGAGAGAGAGAGAGAGAGAGAGAGAGAGATGAAGACAGACAGAGAGAGAGAGAGAGGAGAGAGAGAGAAGAGAGAGAGAGAGAAGGGGAAAAAAAGAATGGGCATAGCAGAACAACCGCAGAAAAAAAGGAGAAAAAAGATGATAAAAAGATCAACAAAACCAACATTGCACAATGTATATGTGTGTGTATATGTGTGAGTGTGCGTGTGTGTAAGTGTGTGAGTATCTGTACCTATGTATCTTGAGTGTGCGTGTGGTGGTGTGTGTGTGTTATATGCAACGGTACACATGCTACTTACGGTACAACTGGAGTTCTTTTACAGGAAGATATTACAGACATAACGCCACTTGAGAGAGATGGAGAAGTCACCGTGAGGTTAACAACTCTTCAGACACTTCACGGTGAATAACAACCACAACAGCAGTGGCAAATGCAAGCACAACCATAAAAACAAAATAAGCACAAAAAGACAAAAAATCACAATCATAACCACAAAAATCCACAACCACAAACGGTACAACCACAACAACCGCATCCACAACCACACAAAAAATAAAAAACCACATAAATCACAACCATAACCACAAAAGCCACAACTACAAAAAGACAACAACCTCAACCACAAAAACACTACAACAACAACTGCAACTACACACCACAAACCACAACCACAAAGCCACAAGCACAGAAGCACAACACCACAACCAAACAACACACAGAAGCCACAACAAGCCAACCACAACCAAAAACCACAACCACAAAAGCCATAACGCACAACCACAACCACATCCACAAAAACACAACAACAACAACAACCACAACAACAAAAACGTTACAACTCATAAGAATAATTTTCCAGAAGGAGGATGTTCACCAGGTGTTCAGTAATGGAGTTTCATGTTCAGGGAACTAAAATGAACAAATTACTCATTTATTCTGTTTTGTTCATCTGGTCTAATGAACTTTTCTCTTTATTTCAGGTATGGTTGAGGAGGAATGAACGCAATCTGTTGAACGTTCTCCATTTGTTCAACGGGTATTGTAAGTTCAAAGAGTATTGTTCATAATAACTCTCTTGATATCCGTAGTTCATGTTATGTTCATAGTTCATGTACTGTTCAAAGTTCACATGGTGTTCAGGGATGTAATGTTCATAGTTCATCCATTGTTCATAATTCGGATAATGTTCATAGTTCATGTAGCTTCCATATTTCACTTAATGTTCATAGTTCACAAGGGTGTTTACAATTCATGTTATGTTCATAGTTCACTTTATGTTCTTTTTTTTTTTTTTTTTCAGTTGGTTTGTTGTGTGCTTTGTGCTAGGAATGATGGATATGTTATCATTATTATTACTATTATCATTGTTATTGTTATTGTTTTATTATTATTATTATTATTATTATTATTATTATTATTATTATTATTATTATTATTATTATCATTATTACTATTATCATTATTATTGTTATTGTTATTATATTATTTTATTATTATTATTATTATTATTATTATTATTATTATTATTATTATTATTTCATTACTATTATATCATCATTATCATCATTATCATTATTACTATTGTTATTGTTATTATCATTATTACCATCATTATTGTTATTATTGTTGTTCTTGTTATTGTTAATATTATCATCGTTATTATATCGTTATTTATTATCATTTCATCATATTATTTCATTATTATTATTATGAAAATTATCATAATCCTTTCTTATTATTGTTATGATCATTATTATCATTATTATCATCATTCTAACTATAACTTGGGGGTACAAAGCAAAAAAAATAAAAAAAAATAAAAAATAAAAATAATAGTAATAAATAAATAAATAAAAACTTTACACTCAAACAGAATATAAAATTTCAACATTCACTTCCTGTCATAATTCTCACAAATATTACACAACGGACAGTTAAAATAACAATGCCAGAATTCCTTTATCTCTGACGGACTCCCTGCGTTTGATAAATCTAATTTATTTTATCGGGTTTATTATCCTTTCCCCCCCTCCCCCCTCCTTTACCCCCCTCCCCCACCACCCTCACCCACAGCTCTAAAAAAAAAAAAAAAAAAAAAAAAAAAAAAAAAAAAAACATTTATATTCATTTATTCTGTGTCTCGGAATAAATGAATAGATGAATTAATTAGAATTATGCGAAAGGGGATGTGGATGATAAAGAAATTTATATAAAAGCGGTGAACAACTGGTGGATAACATTTATAAACAATACTACAAGAAATAATAACAATAAAAAATAACAAGCAAGGGAGAGAGAGAGGGAGGGAAGAAGAGAGAGAGAGAGAGAGAGAGAGAGAGAGAGAAGAAGAGAGAGAAACATAGATAGATAGATAAACAGATAGATGAATATATATATAGATAGATAGAAAGATAGATAGAGAGAGAAAGATATATAGAGAGAAGAGAGAGAGACATAGAAAGAGATAAACAGAGATAAATAGATAGATAAATAGATAGATAGAGAGAGAGAGAGATAAACAGATAGATAAACAGACAGAGAAAGAGAGAGAGAAGCAGAAGAAAGGAGGGAGGAGAGGATAATTAACGAAAGAGTACATAGACAAGGAAGAGTGCATAGAGGTAACAAAAGCGAAGAATCACTCCATCAAAAAAATATATATATATATAAAAATCTGAAGACTGAAACAGGGAAAAAGGAAATGGAGGAGAAGACGGAGGAAAGAAGAACGGAAGAAAAAAACAACTATATATTTCCTCAACTGCTCTTTTGATTTCCTCTTCTTGTTCTTCTTCTTTTTCTTTTTCTTTTTTGAATTTGCAGAGCCGCCAGTTTAAGGTCTTCAAGAAACGTCTGGGTTGATGTCAGAGCTGTCTCTTGTATGTCATCGCGAATTTCGCATAGGTTGGCAGGCCTGAAACTCGCTTCACTTCGCGTTTCCCGCCTTATTTCGCATATGTTGGTAACTCTGAACCGCCTCATTTTATGTACGGAAGCTCTGAAACTCGCTTCGTCTCGTTGATAGTTTCGAAACCCGCTTCACCTCACAGAGGGAGCCGAAACTCGCTTTATTTCGCCCACGTTTCTAGTCCTGAAACGCGTTCCACCTCGCATAGGTTGGCAATCCTGTCTCTCCTTCCGGTCGGCTCTACGTAACTATTTCTCCCGCGCATTTTTGCCTGTTCTCACGCCTGTCACGCCTCCTTGACAGTCCCAGACCCCGGTGTATATCATCCTTGACAGAAACCACGCCTCGGATATGCTGACAGCCTTAATAAACCGCCAAACCGAGAGAAAATAATAAAATATGCCAACCGAACTTGACGCTTTCCGAGGAAACAAATTCCGCGGTTGGCAGCCCTGATTCCCAACACTCGCACGTTGGCAGCCCTCGCTCGGTTTCCCCGCAAAATACACCCGCTCTGTTGCCAATCTTCGAACCCGCTTTCTGCCCTTTGAAACGCCTGCCAACACCCCCCGCCCCCCCGCCCCCCTCGATTCCTATCTCTCGGGAGTCCTAAATACAGCTGCCGTTGCTTAGGTTGGCAGCCCTGGAAGCGATCCCGGTCACGTGAGAAAAAACCGCGAATTTCGAATTTGTTTATACTGGTCGGTGCGTAACGGTTAAATTTATACCATGAGAGGAGGGAGAAGGAAGGGGAAGGGGGTGAGGAGGGAGGGAGGGAGGAGGGATGGAGGAAGAGAGGAAAGGGAAGGGAAGGGGGTGAGGAGAAAGGGAGGAAAGGAAGGGAAGGGGGTGAGGAAGAAGGGAGGGAGGGAGGAAGGAGGGAGGAGGAATAGAGATAAAAGAGGGAAAGAGGATGGAATTGAGACGGAAAAATAAGAATGTGTAAAAAGAAAAAGAAAGAGGAAGGGAAATGAAACAAAATAAAATAAAGAAATAAGAAAATAGAGTAAGGGGGAAAAAGATGGTAAACATGAAGAAGGATATGAAAACGAAGAAAAGAAAGAAGAAAAGAAGACAGAAGAGAGAGAGAGAGAGAGAGAGAGAATAAGGAGATAAAGATGGGGAAAGGTGAAGTGATTAAACCCATGAGGTTGAATGAAGTTTATTTATACGCTGAAGTAACGATGCATCTTCATCTGTCCGGTTTATGTGGTGGTCTTACACAAGGAGGTTGTGTAAACAGGAGGTTTTTTTTGTTGTGTGGGTGTGATGGGAGGGGGAGGAGGGGGGGGGAGGAGGGAGGAGGAGAGGAAGGGGAGGGGAGGGGGAGGAGGGGAGGAGGAGGGAGGAGGGAGGAAGGGGAGGGGGGGAGGGAGGGGGAGGAGGGGGAAGGGAGGTGGGGGAGGGAGGGGGAAGGGGAGGGGGGGAGGGGGGAGGGGGAGGGGGAGGGGAGGGGAAGGGGAGGGGGAGGGAGGGAGAGGGAGGGGGAGGGGGGTTTGGTGGTTCATTCTTGCATTTCATTGTACACTTGCTGTAAGTGTGTGAGTATGTGCGTGTGCGTGATATATGTTTGTGTCTGTGTTTAATTATATAATCACACGTGTAAGTCTAAGTGCTTCACCCATAAAAAATATATATATTATATCGTATATGTATGTATGTATGTATGTATGTATGTATATAAGTATGTATGTATGTATGTATGTATGTATGGTATGTATGTAAGTATATATGTGTATGTACGTATGTATGTATATATATTTACATATACCTCACTCTACTTCCGCGAACACTGCTGTTTCAATCGCTTTCGCTGGTCAGTTAGTAAAAGTTATGAAAATACGAAAACAAAGGAGATTAAGAAAGTGAGACCACAGAGAGAAGAGAGAGAGAGAGAGAGAGAGAGAGAGAGAGAGAGAGAGAAAGAGAGAGAGAGAGAGAGAGAGAGAGAGAGAGAGAGAGAGAGAGAGAGAGAGAGAGAGAGAGAGAGAGAGAGAGAGAGGAGAAAGAGGACAGACAGAGAGAGAGAGAGACAGAGACAGAAAGAACGAAATAAACAGAGACACAGAAATAGATACAGAAGGCGAGAATAAAAAAAAAAAAGATAAAAAAAAGATTAAAGAGAAATTGTTGGAATGTCTTAAAAGGATAGATTTTATGGTTGGTACTTTCTTGTGCATTTTCTTCTTTATTTCTCTCGAGGAAAATATGTCGCGGTGTTTATGAGAAAAATTAAGATGTTTTGAAAGGTTTCTGGAGATTACGAGAGGGAGGGAGGCAGGGACGGAGAATCTGCGGCAGATGTGAGGGAGGGAAGAGGGGAAGAGAGAGGAAGGGAGAGGAGGAAGGGAGAAGAGAGGGAGGGAGGGAGGAGTGAGAGAGAAGAGAGGGAGAGAGAGAGAGAGAGAGAGAGAGAGAGAGAGAGACAGAGAGGAAAGAAGAGAGAGAAAGAAAGAAGAAAGAAAGAAAGAAAGAGAGAGAAAAGAAAAGAAGAAGAAAAAGAAAAAAAAAAAAAGAAAACGAGAAAGATTAATAAGGACATCAACTGATAACCTGTACATGCCCTCCTCCCCTCCCTCCCTCTCCCCTCTCCCCCCTCACCCCCCCCCACAAACACAATAATGAACAAATAAAGTCTTTACAAGTGAAAGTGACCAATTAAGAACGCGACAGAAAAAGTCATACGTTTAGTTTACGAAGACAATACCCCAAAGCCTAACTCAAGCCTAACTCTAGTTGAAGCCTAACTCAAGCTAACTCAAGCCTAGTTGAAGCCCACTAACTTAAACTCAGCCTAGTTGAAGACTCAAGCTCAAGCCCAACTAACTGAAGCCTAACTCAAGCCCAAATGAAGCCTAACTCAAGCCTAACTCAAGCCTAGTTGAAGCCTAACTCAAGCCCAACTAACTGAAGCCTAAGCTCAAGCCCTAGTTGAAGCCTAACTCAAGCCTTAGTTTGAAGCCCTCAAGCCTAAAGCCCAACTCAAGCCTAGTTGAAGCCTAACTCAAGCCTAGAAGCCCAAGGAAGCCCTCAAGCCCTGAAGCCTAACTCAAGCCTAGTTAAGCCTGAAGCCTAACTCAAGCCAAACTGAAAGCCTGAAGAAAGCCCCTAACTGAAGCTTGGCCTGAAAGAAGCGCCTTCCTTCTCTCAGCCCACTCCTGCATTCCGTGGGCGGCGGGGGAGGCACCAGGGCCACGAGAGAGGCAGCGTGGGGGATAACTCGGCGATAGAGCCAGTCGAGAGTGCCAGGGAGGTGCCAGTTGCGGGGGAGGGGGGGGGAGGGGATGAGGAGAGATAGGCCTATATTTTTGGCGTTTTTTTTCTTTTTCTTTTTCTTTTCTTTTTTTTTATTTTTTATTTTTTTTTTTTTTATTTTAGAAATGGTTTATTTTCTTAATGGTTAGATTTTATTGCACTTTTTATTTATTTTTATTCATCTTCATTTATTCTTTTTAGTATTATTTTGAGATTTGTTTATTGTAGCCTTATTCTCATTATCAATATCATCATCATTTATTATCCGTAGCCTCATTCATCATCATAATTTTATTGTAATCCTTAATCGAAATATATATATATATATATATATATATATATATATATATATATATATATATATATAATATATATATATATATATATATATACACACACTCTGTTAAAAAAATAAATAAATTTAAAAAATTGCAAAGGAGGTCATGCAAGAGGGGACGGGGGGGGGGGGAGATGAATAGGAGGGGGGAGGGGATGGGAGAGGAGGCGGGGGGGGGGCAATTTCATGACCTTTAGTGCCACGTCATTAGTGTCACCTCACAATGGCCTGCTGGATAATAGGAAGGAGGAGAAGAAGAAGGAGAAAGAGGAGGAGGAGGAGGAGAAGAGGAGAGGAAGGAAGAAGAAGAAGAAGAGGACGAAGGAGGACTAGAAGAAGAGGAAGAAGAAGAAAGGAGAGGAATAATAATAATAATGATGAGGACGAAGAGACTGAAGGATAATGAAGTCGATTTTTTAAACTTTATGAAGAGAGGAAAATGAGGAAAATATTTAACGAAATACATACATGCATGTACGTGTGTGTGTTGTGTGTGTTGTGTTGTGGTGTGTGTGGTGTGTGGTGTGTGTGTGTGTGTGTGTGCGTGTGTGCGTGTGTGTGTGTGTGTGTGTGTGCGTATGTGTGTGTGTCTGTATATCCCAATGTGCATTTATTTATCCACAGAATATAGCAAGAAAAAAACACCAAACAAAAACGAGAATCAAAGAGCGAAAGAAAATTAAAACAAAAACACAAAAAACAAATTAAAAAACAACAACAAAACAGCCCCCGTTTGACCATGGTTTTTTTTTTTTTTTTTTTTTTTCTAACGTCTTTCGAAGTCACTCGCGTCTTATCCTTATCCTTCTCTCTTCTTCTTCTTCTTCTCTTTCTTTTTGGTCTTTTTTCCCTTGTTGTTTTCCCCGTTCTTTTTTTTATTCCTTTTATTTTCTGTTTTTTTTCTTCTTCCTCTCTCCTTCTCTCCCCCGTTTTCACTTCTTCTCTTTTCTCCCCGTTTCCCTTTCTTCTCCTCACATGCCCCGCCCTCCATCATTAGTCACGTCTACCCTCTCTCCATTCCCCTCTCTTTGATCCCCTCTTTCCGCCCCTCCCATCACCCCTTAACCCCCCCTTCCTCTCGCTCCACCCCCCTTCCTCTACGCTCCACCCCCCCCCCTTCCTCTACCGCTCCACCCCCCTTCCTTACATCACCCCTACCCCCCCTTCCTCTACGCTCCACCCCCCCCCTTCCTTCTACGCTTCCACCCCCCCCTTCCCCTACGCTCCACCCCCCCTTCCTTCTACGCTTCCCCCCCCCTTCCTCTACGCTTCCACCCCCCTTCACCAAAACCCACCATCACCCCTTAACCCCCCCCTCCTCTACGCCCCCCCCTTCCACCAAAAACCCCAACAATCAACCCCTTAACCCCCACCTCTCTACGCCCCCCCCCTTTCCTCTACGCTCCACCCCCCCCCTTCCTCTACGCTCCACCCCCCCCCCTTCCTACGCTCCATCCCCCCTTCCTCTACGCTCCCACCCCCCCTTCCTCTACACGCTCCACCCCCCCTTCCCTCTACGCTCCACCCCCCCCCCTTCCTCTACGCCTCACAACCCCCCCCCTTCCTCTACGCTCCACCCCCCCCCTTCCTCTTACCTCCCCCCCTTTCCTCTACGTTCCACCCCCAGCCCTTTTCCTCTACGCTTCCCCCCCCCCCCTTTTCTCTACCGCTCCACCCCCCCTTTCCTCTACGCTCCACCCCCCCTTCCTCTACGCTCCACCCCCCCTTCACCCCAAAAAACCCCACCATCACCCCTTAACCCCCCCCCTTCCTCTAAGCTCCACCCCCCTTCCCTCTACGCTCCCCCCCCTTCCTCTAAACGTCCCAACCCCTTTTCCTCTACGCTCCACCCCCCCCCTTCCTCTACGCTTCACCCCCGCCTTCCTCTACGCTCCCCCCCCCTTTCCTCTACGCTCCACCCCTTCTCTTAACGCTCCACCCCCTTTCCTCTACGCTTCCTTTCCCCCCCTTCCTCTTACGCTCCACCCCCTACCCCCCCTTCCTCACGCTCCAACCCCCCCTCCTTACACCCCCCCCCCCCTTTCACCCTATATTGCGGTCATCGTGTCACACGGCACCTGTAACCATTCGCAGTCGCTTCCACTCCCTTTGAGGAATTGTAATTAATTGGCCTTTCTCTTTGCCCTAAATTGCGTTTCTTTAAATATATGTTGTTGGAGGAGGAAAGGAGGGAAGGAGGAGGGAGAAGGAAGGAGGAGGAAGGAGGGAGGAGAAGGTGGGAAGGAGGGAGAGGGGAGGAGGGAAGGGAAGGGAGAGGAGAGGGAGAGGAGAGAGAGAGAGAGAGAGGAGAGAGAGAGACGAATGAGAAGAGAGAGAGAGAGAGAAGAGAAAGAGAGAGAGAGAGAGCAGGAGAGAGCGAGAGAGAGAGAGGAAGAGATAGAGAGAGAGAGAATGCAAGACCAGAGAGAGAAGATGAGAGAAGAGAGAAGAGAGAGAGAGAGAGGACAGAGGACAGAGACAGAGACAGAGACAGAGACAAAGAACAGAGACAGAGAAAGAGACCCAAATAACAGACAGAAACCAGAGACAGAGAGAGAGAAAGAGAGTGCAAAACAAACAGACAGAACCAGAGAGGAGACAGAAACAAAACAGAAAAAATAGAGAGAAACAGAGACAAAGAGAGAGAATAACATGAGAGAGAGAGAAATCCAGGAGAACTTAGCCAGAATTTCGACGTCCATTTCCCTCGTAATATAACATGATTAGAGGCTCACATTTCTCCATTTCTAACAACGGACAGGAACCGGTAATTTGATTGCATTTTTTGTTTGTTGTTGTAATTTGTTTTTGTTTGTTTGTTGTTTAGTTGTGTTTTTTAGGAGTTTGGAGTTGGAGTTTTTGTTGTATTGTGTTGTTTTCATTTTATTGTTGTTTTCATTTATTCGTTGTTGTATGTAGTTGCTGCTTGGTATTTGTTGTTGTTGTGTTGTTCGTTGTTTTGTTGTTTGTTGCTGTTGTCGTTGTTGCTGTTATTGTTTGTTGTCCGTTTGTTGTTGTTTTTTTGTTGTTGTCGTCGTCGTTGTTGTTTGCTGTTGTCGTTGTTGTTGCTGTAGTTGGTTTCGATTAAGTTGTTGTTGTTATTGTTGTCGTTTTGGTTGTCCGTTGTTGTTTGTTTTGTTTTGTTGTTATTGTTGTGTTGTCGATGTAGTGTTTATTGTTGTCGCTGTTGTTGCTGATGTTGTAATTGCAGTTTGCTATTGTTTATTTTCGTTCGTTGAGTTGTGCCTAATTTTCATTGTTGTCGTTGTTGTCGTTGTCGATTGTAGTTTTGTTTTGTTTATTGTCTGTCGTTTTGTTTTGTTTTCATAGACGTCGGCCGGTTAGCGTCTCATAGTATGTGGCCGTCGTGACTTTCATGCGACCTCGTGGAAATGAATTTTTATTTTTGAAGCGTTGAAAAATAAGCCGAAAAGAAAAGAAGAAAAAAAGGTTTTTTTAGATATTAATTCACTCGGTTGGCGGATGGAAGGTTGGGGGAAGGAGGGGTGAAGGTGCGGAGGAGAGGGAGGAGAGGGAGAGAAGGAGGGAGGAAAGATGGGAGAGGATGGAGGGAGGGAGGAAGGGAGAGAGGAGAGATGGTAGAGGAAGGGAGTGAAGGAGAGGAGGGAGGAAGGAAAGGAAAGAAGAGGAGAGAAGGGGTAAGGAGGATAAGAAGGGAGTGTAAGGGAATGGAGGAGTAGAGGGAGGGAAAAGAATAAAATTGAGAGAGGATGCGGAAATTGAAGGAAGGAGGGAAAGGAGGAGATGAGAGAGAAGGGAAAGAAGAAGAGAGAGAGGGAGGAAGGAGCGAGGTAGGAGGAAAGATGTAATGGAAGTAAGAGGGAAAATAAAGTGAGAATAGAAAGGTATATTAAGAAATGTAGGGTGAAGGAAGAAGGGAAAGAATGGAGAGAAAAAAAGTAGAAGAAGGAAGATGGAAAAAGAGTGTGGAAATTATTACGATCGGAGATGCTGGAAGGGTAGACAAGGGGAAGGAAAGAAAAGGATAGGGGGGGGTACCATGGGGAGGATTTATCGGACATTGGTGGGTGAGTGAGTGAGGAGAGAGGGGAGGTTGGTGTCCTAGAGAAGGAGAAATGGAGTGGAGGTAGTAGAGGGGAGGAGGTCACATCGGGAGGTAGGGAGGTGAGGTGAGGGTAAGATGGGATAGGGTCTCAGAGCGAAAAGGAGGGAGGGGAGGGAGGGGAGGTCCAAATGAGGGGTAAAAATACCACCCCTGAGATAAATATATATAAGAGAAAAAAGGTTTCAGGGTCAGGAACGTCACATATTTTAGGTGGCAGTATGACCCCTCCCCCCCCCCCCTTTCCCTCCTCTCCCCGTCACCCCTGGACCAGACGTTGCATGCAAAACCCCGTTAATTAGACCCGCAATGTCGTGTGTGTGTGTGTGTGTGTGTGTGGTGTGTTGGTGTGTGTGCTGTTGTGTTGTGTGTGTTGTGTGTGTGGTTGGATGTTGTGTGGGTGTTGTGGTGTGTTCATGGGTGTGTTGTGTGTGTTCATGTGTTGTCTCGTTTGTTGTTTTGTGTGTGTTTTTGTGTTTTGGTTGTATAGTTATAGTGGTGTCTTGTGTATGTATAATATGTATATTAACACTCCGTATAATTATTCCAATTATTGTACATAATAAAGTACACTAGTTCATACGCATCCATCATGGATTATCAATAGTACCCCGCCTTGTCTTCTAGTACGTCACATTGCGTAGTACATGTGCAACCCAAACAAACGGGTAATAGCGAAGAGCGGAGCGAAAGAAGCTTCTTGGTGACAGTTGGCGGGAAAAAAATGGGGAAGAAAGTTGCTTCAAGAAACGAAGAATTTAACCGGGTTGGGGGAAAAAAAACGAGGTATTTAAAACGGACGGGAAGAGCAGATATCAAATGCGGGCAAAGAAGAAAAAAAAATGAAAAAAAAGAAAGAAGAGAGATGATGTAAAGAGTGCCTATTAAAACGAGACGAAGAAAAACCGAGATATAAAAAACGGTGCGAAAAGAAAGAATATTTTAAAACTGATATTAAAAATAACAAAAAAAAAAATGATATCAAAAACGGTGCGAGAGGAAAAACGAGGTATGAAAAAGCGTGATATTAAAAGCGATGCCGGGAAAAAGAGAGACATTTAAAAGCGTAATTATTTCAGAGGAACGGACAAAAAAAAAAGAATATCAAAGCAGGTGGGGAAAAAAAACCGAGTAGATTAAACTGAAAAAAAAACAGCCAAAGAAAATTGAAAATTTAAAACGACTTGAAGAAAACGAACGAAAAAAAAACTAAAAAGAACTAAGAAAACGGGAGATAAAAAAACGGTCAAAGAACGAAAAATAAAAACGGCGAAAAAAGAATACGGAAGGAAAACGAAGATGAGTAACGTCGCAGAAGTAAACAGATGAAAAGAAGCGAGGCGAAGAAAACGAAAAATTAGTATGCTTATATAATGCATTTAACTAGTGTATTATTTATTAACTGAGTAATTATTGAAACTTATTATAAGATTATTAAAAATTAAGGCCTTTATTTATAATTGATGGTAAAAGAATTGAACTTATTATAAGATNGGAGTGGGGAGGAAGGGCAAAAGGGGGAGGGGGAGGGGGGAAAGGGGGGAGGGGGGAAGGGGGAGGAGGGAGTGAGGAGGAAGGGACGGAAGGGGAGGCTGGAAGGAGGAGGAAGGGAGGAAGAGGTGAGGGGAGGGGGAGGAGGAGGTGGTTGGGTGGTTAATTCTTGCATTTCATTGGTACACTTGCTGTATAGTGTGGGTATATGTGCGTGTGCGTGTGTAGCATAGGATATATGTTTGTTGTCTGTGTTTAATTATATATATCACAACGTGTAAATCTAAAGTGCTTCCCATAATTATATATATATATATATATATTATATATATAGTTATATATATATATATATATATATATATATATATATATATCGTACACACACATGTATGTATGTATGGTAAGTATGTATGTTATACTTATTTAATATACTAGTCTACTTGCGCGAACACTGCCTGTTTGCAATCGGGCTTTCGCTAGTTCAGTATAAAAGTTAATGGAAAATACGAAAACAAAGGGAGATTAAAAAAGAAGGGAGAAGAGGGGGAGCAAGAGAGAGACACAAAGAAGGAGGGAGGAGAGAAGGGGAGAGAGGAAGAGAGAGAGAGGAGAGAGAGAGAGAGAGAGAGAGAGAGAGAGAGAGAGAAGGAGAGAGAGAAGAGAGAGAGGAGAGAGAGAGAGGAGAGAGAGAGAGAGAGGAGACAGAGAGAGGAAAAGGAAAGAAGCCGGAAAGGAAAGACGGGCCCCCGGGGGGGAAGAGAGCGAGAGACAGAGACAGATGACAGAAAGAAAAGAACGAAGAAACATAGACACAGATGAAATAGATACAGAAGGCGAGAATAACAATAAAAAAAGATAAAAAAAAGATTAAAGATAAACATTGTTGGAATGTCTTTAAAAGGATAGATTTTACGGTTAAGTACTTTCTTGTGCATTTTCTTCTTATTTCTCTCGAGGAAAATATGTCGCGGTGGTTTAATGAGAAAAATTAGATGTTTTGAAAGGTTTTCTGGAGATTTACGAGGAGGAGGGAGGCAGCGGACGGGAGAATGCTGGCGGCAGATGTGAGGGAGGGAAGAAGGGGAAGAGAGAGGGAAGGGAGGGAGGAGGGATGGAGGAAGAGAGAGAGAGAGGGATGGGAAGAGAGAGA
>NW_020869618.1:70566-78066 GCF_003789085.1 Penaeus vannamei | reverse complement strand
TCACTCGCGTCTTATCCTTATCCTTCTCTCTTCTTCTTCTCTTCTCTTTCTTTTTGGTCTTTTTCCCTTGTTGTTTTCCCCCGTTCTTCTTTTTATTCCTTAATTTTCTGTTTTTTTTTTCCTTCCTTCTTTTTTCTTCCTTCTTTCTTCTCCCCGTTTTCACTTCTTCTCTTTTCTCCCGTCTCCTTTCTTCTCCTCATATGCCCCGCCCTCCTCATTAAGTCACGTCTCCCCTCTCTCCATTCCCCTCTCTTGATCCCCTTCTTCCGCCCCTCCCATCACCCCTTAACCACCCCCCTTCCTCCACCCCTCACGCTTCCCTACGCCCACCCCTTCCTCTACGCTCCACCCTTCCCCGCCCTTCCTCTACGCTCCCCCTTCACCAAAACCCCCACAGCACCGCCTTAACACCTCCCCCTTCCTCTACCGCTCCACCCCCCCTTCCTCTACCGCTCCACCCCCCCCCTTCCTCACCAAAACCCCACCCACCCCTTAACCCCCCCCTTCCTCTACGCGCCCACCCTTCACCAAAACCCCACCATCACCCTTAACACCCCCCCTTCCTCTACGCTACCCCCCCTTCCTCTAAACGCTCCAACCCCCCCCTTCGCCATCCCCCTTAACCCCCCCCCCTTCCTCTACGCCCCCCCCCTTCACCCCCCTCCATCACCCTTAACCCCCCCCTTCTCTAACGCCCCCCCCTTCACCAAAACCCCACCATCACCTACCCCCCCTTCCTCTACGCCCACCCCCACCCCTTCACCCATATATTGCGGTCAGCGTGTCACACGGACCTGTAACCATTCGCAGGTCGCTTCGACTCCCTTGAGAATGGTAATTATTTGGCCTTCTCTTTGCCTTAATTGCGTTCTCTAAATATATGTTGTGGAGGGAGGAGGAGGGGAGGGAAGGAGGGAAGGGAGGAGGGAGGAGGGAGTGGGAGGGAGAGGTGGGAAGGAGGGGGGGAGAGGGAGGGAGAGGAAGGAGGGAAGGAGAGGAGAGAGGAGAGAGAGAGAGAGAGAGAGATGGAGAGAGAGAGGAGGAGAGTGGAGAGAGAGAGAGTAGAGAGAGGAGAGAGAGAGAGAGAGAGAGAGAGAGAGAGAGGAGAGAGAGAGAGAGAGAGAGAGAGAGAGAGAGAGAGAGAGAGAGAGAGAGAGGAGAGGAAGAAGAGAGCAGAGAGAGAGAGAGAGAGAGAGAGAGAGAGCCAGAAAAACAGAGGAACAGAAGAGAGAACAAACAGAAAAAATAGAGAAAAACAAGAGACAAAGAGAGAGAGAGAATAACATGAGAGAGAGAGAAATCCAGAGAACTGCCAGGAATTCGACGTCCATTCCCGTCGGTAATATAACATGATTAGGCGGCTCACATTTCTCCATTTCTACAACGGACAGGAACGGTAATTGATGCATTTTTTGTTGTTGTTGTATTTGTTTTTGTTTGTTTGTTGTAGTAGTTGTGGTTGTAGGAGTTGGAGTTGGAGTTGTTGTTGTTTGTTGTTTTCATTTATTGTTGTGTTGTAGTTGCTGTTGGTTGTTGTTTTGTTGTTGTTGTAGTTGTTTGTTGTTGTTGTTGTTGTGTTGGTTATTGCTGTTGTTGTTTGTTGTTTGTTGTTGTTGTTTTGTGTTGTTATGTTGTCGTCGTCGTTGTTGTAGTTTTGTCGTTGTCGTTGTGTTGGTTTTGTTGTTTTTGTTTGTTATTGTTGTCGTTGGTTGTTGTTGTGGTTGTTTGTATTGTTAGTTTGTTATTGTTATTGTTGTTGTCGTCGTTGTTGTTGCTGGTTTGTTGTTGTTGTTGTATTTGTTGGTTGTAGTTGCTGTTGTTATTGTTGTCGTTTGTGTTGTTGTAATTTTCATTTGTTGTTTTGTTAGTCGTTGTTGTTTTTGTTGTCGGCGGTTAGCGTCTCATAGTATGTGGCGTGTGGCTTTCATGCGACCTCGTGGAAGATGAATTTATTTTGAAGCGTGAAAATAAGCCGAAAGAAAAGGAAAAAAAAAGGTTTTTAGATATTAATTCACTCGGTTGCGGATGGAAGGGGGGGGGAGGGGAGGAGGGGGAGAGGGGAGAGAAGGAGGAAAAGATGGGGGAGGGAGGGAAGGGAAGGGAGAGAAAGGGTAAGGGAGGGAAAGAAGGGAGGGAAGGAAGGAGGAGAGAAGGGTAAGGAGGGAAAGAAGGGAGAGAGGGAGAGAAGGGTGAGGAGGAAGGGAGGAGGAGGGAGAAAGTAAGAGAGAAGGGAGGAAGGAGAGAGGGTGAGGGGGAATGAGGGAAGGGAAGGAAGGGGAAGAGAGAGGAGTAGAGGGAGGGAAAAGAAAAAAATGAGGAGAGGGGAGGGAAATGAAGGAAGGAGGGAAAGGAGGAAGATGAGGAGAGAAGGGAAAGGAAGAAGAGAGAGAGGGAGAAGGAGGGAGGGTAGGAGGGAAAGAGGTAAGGAAAAGAGGGAAAATAAGAGGAAAGAAGGTAAGAAATGAGGGGAAGGAAGAAGGGGAAAGAATAGGGAGAGAAAAAGAAGAAGAAGGAAGGAGAAAAGAGGGAAATAAGGAAAAGAGGTGCTGGAGGGGAGACAAGGGGAAGGAAAGAAAAGGAGAGGGGGGGGGTACCATGGGGTAGGATTTATGGATTCATGGGGGGGGGAGGGGAGGGAGGGAGAGGGGGAGGGGGGTCAGAGGGAGAAAGAGGAGGGAGGGGAGGAGTTCAGAGGGAGGAGGGAGGGGAGGGGGTCTAGAGGGGGGAGGGCTCAGGAGGGAAAGGAGGGGAGGGAGGGGAGGGGAGGGAGGGAGGGAGAGGGGGGGAGGAAGAAGAAGGGGAGGTACCAAAAATGAGGGGAAAAACACCCTGAGATAAATATATATAAGAGAAAAAAGGTCAGGGTCAGGAACGTCACATATTTTAGGTGGCAGATGACCCCCCCCCTCCTCCCGGCCCCCCTGTCACCCCCTGCCAACCACACGTGCATGCAAAACCCGTAATTTTAGGAACCCGCGGAATGTGTGTGTGTGTGTGTGTGTGTGTGTGTGTGTGTGTGTGTGTGTGTGTGTGTGTGTGTGTGTGTGTGTGTGTGTGTGTGTGTGTGTGTGTGTGTGTGTGTGTGTGTGTGTGTGTGTGTGTGTGTGTGTGTGTGTGTGTGTGTGTGTGTGTGTAGTGTGTGTTGTGTGTGTGTGTGTGTATGGTGTGTGCGTGTGCTTGTGTATGTATATATATGTATATATATCTACTCATACATGCATTATCCAAGTACACATAAACGTACACAAATTTCAACGCACACATGTATATTTCAAGACGTACCCCCGCCTTGTCTTATGCATGTACGCCCACCTATGTGCGTACGTACATGTGCACCCAAACAACGGAATAGCGAAGAGGGAGCGAAAGAAGCTCTGGTGACAGTGGCGGGAAAAAAATGGGGGAAGAAAGTGCTTCAAGAAAACGAAGAATTTAACGGGTGGGAAAAAAACGAGATATTAAAACGAACGGGAAAACGAGATATTCAAATCGGGGCAAAAAAAAAAATGAAAAAAAGAAAGAAAGAGAGATATTAAAACGTGCTATTAAAACGAACGAAAAAAGAGATATAAAAAAAACGAAAAAAAGAGATATTAAAACGTGATATTAAACGAAAAAAAATATTAATATCAAAACGGCGAAAAAAACGAAAAACGTGATATTAAAACGAGCGGAAAAAACGAGATATTAAAACGTAATATCAAAACGGACGAAAAAAAAGGAATATCAAAACAGGTGGAGGAAAAAACGAGAAAGTAAAACGTGAAGAGAAAAACAGAATAAGAAAACGGAAAATTAAAACTTTCAAAGAAAACGAAAATTAAAAAGTGCGAAGGAAACGGAAGATTAATACAACGAAAAAAAAAACGATAAAAAAACGGACAAAGAAAACGAAAAAAACGGAAAAGAAGAAAATACGTAGGAAATGAGAGATGATAACGGTCGCAGAAAAACAGATGAAAACGAGCGAAGGAAACAGCAGATTAAAACGAAAGATTAAAACGACCCCCCCAAAAAAAACGAAACTAGTATTATTATTATTAACTGATTAATTATTAACTTATTATAACTTATTTAAAATTAACTTATTATGAATTATTAGAAATCAAATTATTATAAATTATTATAAATTAACTTATTATAAATTATTATGAATCAAATTATTATAAATTATTATAAATTAACTTATTATAATTATTATAAATCAAATTATTATAAATTATTATAAATCAACTTATTATGAATTATTATAATTATCTTATTATAAATTAATTATTAACTTATTATAAATTATTAACGGAAGGCTTAGCACCGCAGAGCGAAGGTTAAAATCTGCGTTTTTTAATTTTTTTTTCTTTTACTCGTTTTAAGAAAAAAAATAATCATTTTCTCTTAATTTATGGCTTTGCAAAAAGAAAAAGATTTTTTTTTTTTCTTTCTTCTTCTTCTTCTTCTAGAGAGAGAGAGAGAGACAGAGAGAGAGGAGAGAGAGAGAGAGAGAGAGAGAGAGAGAGAGAGAGAGAGAGAGAGAGAAGAGAGAGAGAAGAGAGAGAGAGAGGACAGAGAGAGGAGAAGAGGAAGCGAGGGGAGGGAGGAGAAAAGAGAGAGAGAGAGTGCTACAGAGATAGTGAAAGCGATGATAATGATGATGATAATAACAATGGTAATAATTAGCTCTCATGATACGATAATGATAATAATGATAGAAGTATGATGATGATAATAAATAATAACAATGATGACAATGATAATGATGATGAACATGAGCACATAATAATAATATAGTAAAATAATAGCCCAAGTAATTCTAATATATATATATATATATATATATATATATATATATATATAATATATATATATATATATATCATCACAAATCTTCGGAAGATTTTTTAATGGCATCTCCAAGAGCCAGACGACGAACTGGTTTCGTCTTCCTCAAAAAGCTTAAGAGATTTCCCAAACAAGTTTTATCTTAATTAAATAAAAGAAGAAGAAGGAAGGGAAAGAGAGAGAGAGAGAGAGAGAGAGAGAGAGAGAGAGAGAGAGAGAGAGAGAGAGAGAGAGAGAGAGAGAGAGAGAGAGAGAGAGAGAGAGAGAGAGAGGAGAGAGAGGAGAGAGAGAGAGAGAGGTAGAAAGAAGAGAAGAGAGAGAAAAAAAGAGAGAAACAGAGAGAGAGAGAGAGAGAGAGGTAGAAAGAGGCAGAGGTAGAAGAGAGAGAAAAAAAGAGAGAGAGAAGAGAGAGAAGAGAGAGAGAGAGAGAGAGAGAGAGAGAGAGAGAGAGAGAGAGAGAGAGAGAGAGAGAGGGAGGGAAAAAAGTATCGTTAAGTAAGGGTACCTGTGAAAGTTCTAATGGCGGGTGAGGGAGGGAGGGAGGGGGGGGAGGGGGAGTGGGGAAGGGAGTGAGGGAGAGAGGGAAGGGAGAGTGAGGAGGGAGGGAGGGGAGGGAGGGAGAGAGAGGAGGGAGTGGGAAGGGGAGGGAGGGAGGGTGGGGAGGAGGAAGAAGAGAATGAGGGAGGGAGGGTGGGAGGGAGAGAGAGGGAAGTGAGGAAGAGAGGGAAGTGAAGAAGAGAGGAGAGGTATGAGGGAGGGGTGTTGGGAGGGGGGGGATGAGGGAGTGGTAGTAGGACGGGAAGGAGTGAGGGAGGATGGTGGAGAAGGGGGATGATGCATGAGGGAAGGGGAGGAAGGGAATGTAAATAGGATGGTGAATGTTGGGGATATGGCATGGGGGTGGGGAAAGAGGGAAGGGATGGGTGGGGGAGGGTTGGGGAAAGAGAGAGAAAACAAACAAACAAACAAAAAATGGAAGAGAAAGAAAAAAAATAGGAAGAGAAGAAAAAAGAAAAAGAAAAGAAAACCCCCAAAAAGAAAAAAAAAATGGACCTTTTAACTTGTATGATAAAACTAGGCTTTCTTGACAAGTCCTGAAGATAGTGTTTTGCAAATCTTTTTAATGGTGTGATTTGTGTCTCTGTTCAGGCGTGATTTAAAGGGATTTTCTTTTTTTTTTTATTTGAAATTTTGATTTTTTATTTTGATGATCGAATTTATTTGATTGATTGATTTTTTTTTTTTTTTTTTTTTTGAAAGAGAGGAGAGAGAAGGAAGGATTGAGGGAGAGGGAGAGGAGGGGGATGAGAAGGAGAGAGAAATGGACGGATAAGAAAAAAAAAAAAAAAAAGTGAGAGGCAAGAAGCGACAAAGAAAGAAGTGAACGAAAGAAGAGAAAGAGAGAGAGAAAAAAAATGCGAGAGAGATCTTTGGTAGACAGCGAGAGTGATGTAGCTAGGGTAAGGGGAGGGGGGGGGAGGGGGAGGGGAGGTAAGGGGGAGGGAGATTTATTTCTGGTTGTTATTGTTCTTCAGAAAAACAGAATAACTTTCCTCTCTCGGAACTGTTGACTCTCGCCTTCTCTTTCTTATAACGTTTCTGGGAATTATGGGAATTATTGCCATTCCTTCATTATCATATTCTGTATTTTTTTTTCTTTATCTTCATTTTTTAATTCATATTTTCATTTTCTTTTCTTTTTCAAGAGGCTTTCTTATTTTCTTCTTTTCTTTTTTTATTCGCATTTTCAATTTTTTTCTTTTTTCAAGATCCCCACTTTCTTTTATCTTCTCTTTCCTTTCTTCTTTTTTCTTCTTCTTTCTCTTTTTTATCACGATCCTCATTTTCTTCATTTTCTCTGTCCTTTTTCTCATTATCATCCCGCATTTACTTCAATTTGTCCTTCTCCATTCTTCCCTATTCCCTCTTTTATATATTACCACCTCTCATTTTCTTCTTTTTCTTTCTCATATTCTTCCCTCCTCTTTTTCTTCTGTTTCAGTGTTAATTTTGTGTTAAAATTCTCTTTCTCTCTTCTTTTCTCTCCCTTATTGCCATTTGTTACGATTATCGCCGACCTTTAGGGTAGATTATTTTTGTAGGTTTAATGCATTGTAGTTTTAGGTGTGTGTGTGATCTACGATGCTAATGGTGTGATAGGTCCCCATTTTGCTATTTTCTCTTCTCCCTTTTTCCCTTATCCCTCTTTGTCTCTTTTTTTCGTCTTTTCTCATTATCCCAACCCCCCATATTCTTTCATACTTTCTTGCTTTCTCCTTTTTTTCTCACCCTCTCCTTCCCTGTCTTCTTTTTCTGTCTCGCCTCTTTCTCGTAATTCTTGACGAGCCTTCGCGAGACAGCCTTCAAGATAGGTTGCAATCTTTTCGCTTTTCGAGGGGAGCTATCTTCGGCGCTGATGATCCCTCCAGAGCTCTCACTGACGAAGGTCTTGAAAAGGGGTCGTCTCGTGGATCGAGGTTGTCGTTCCTCGAACGGGTTCATTTCGTCGATGTTGAGAGGTCATCGCTCGGGACAGGTGCGTTCTCGACGAGGTCTGTCCATCGTAGGTCGTCCTCGATGTAGACAAAAAGGGTCGCCTCGAGTAGGTATTCGTGTTTTCCTGCCTAGCGTAGGCGTCTCTTGCGAGGATCGTAACTCTCCGAT
>NW_020869618.1:50000-65368 GCF_003789085.1 Penaeus vannamei | reverse complement strand
CCACAACCACACACACACACATGCACGCACACACACACACACACACACACACACACACACACACACACACACACACACACACACACACACACATGCATACACGCACACCACACACACACACACACACACACAACACACACACACGCACAGACACATACATGCACATACACACAGGTACACAGATGCCTGCACATGCAACCCCCCCCCCACACACATGCGAATCCATCCACACGCGCATGTATGCAAGTACATGCACAGACCCATGAATGCGCGCACACACACACACACACACACACACACACACTCAAATATGTGCATCCCTTTACACATGCACATGTGCACCAACCTACACTCACACTCAAATGTGTGCACCCCCCCCCCCCATACACACTTATGAATGCATGCACATCATGTATAAACCTGCAAACACACATATATATCTTGTACTGCTTGTACAGACATATCCTTGTTCAAAATAAACTAACCAGAAATATATGAGTAAACACACATCACTACAACTGAGGGTATGCATGTCCAAAGGTGTTCTGACACCATTTGCATTTATCAGATATTTTGTAAATTCTAGCTTTCATCTCTAACATAACCACTGATATCTTCACTTTCATGCAGTACAATCAAGAGAGAGAGGGCATTACTGTGAATATATCATTGCTCATGTTGCAGATGATGGTTTAAATTACAAAACATTCAACAAACATATTGCTGGACAATTGGTCTGAGACCCTCTTTGGATGTGCATACCTTCAGATCTAAGTGCAGATATTTCTCTACTTTGCCTTTGAATGTCTAACGAATGCAGCAAATTCCTTCACCTCTGGCCTGTGGCAGTGATTAAGCAAGACCCCCAAGCATAATGCGAAGTATGAAGGACAACCACTTCTTAACTTTTACTTCAAACACTTTTAGCTTTTAATGAAAACAATAAGATTTATTTGTCGGTCTGTGCCTTTATTCTTCCTCATAAATCTATGCAAGATTTAATAATGGAAAAGAAAGCTAAGAAGCGTCTCACCAAAAAAAAAGTTCACTAACTCCACAGTTTCCACCAGTCTCATTCCAGCTCAAAGGAAGTCTTAACTATATTACCTTCAGATGAGAAACTAAGAGGAAAAGAAAAGAAAAAGCACACAAAACCACTAATAAAAAAAGAAAAAATCCAATAAAATAAAAATACGTAAAAAAGAAAAAATCAAATGAAAAGATACACAAATATGTCACTGAAGTCCCAACTCACAAATAGCTACACTTACCGCGCCTGTTGTGGACTCGAGTTTCTGGCGCACTTGCTGAACCGACAAATTAAAGTTAGTTTTATTACTACAGGTAAGGAAATAACTACAACTGGAGTGGGTTGGCTCAAAAGGTTGTATACCACTAATACAATGGGCTCTTAACAAGGCATATACTGTACATATATAACAATATATGCAGCCAAACATGACTGTTAACAACTACATTTCCTGGATGCACATGCATATATTAGGACTTAAAAGTTAGATGAGATAATGCAAGTTTTAAAGATGCAAGATGAAACCCCACGTCTTGTTTTGGAAATTCTATTTAGAAAATATCTCCAAGTCACTATACAGCACTCTCTTGGGTGTATATGTAATAAGTGATGGAGTTAGCAAATTTATATACTATGTCATGTGTGTATATAAACTTCATAGAAATTAAACACTAACATGGAAATGGAAAGTTAGCACAGTCAGTAACAACTCCACAACATCCTGAATCAACATTACTAAAAATATTCTTCTGCATTCAAGTTACTCATGTTATGACACTTCAGATGGCTTCCCTAACATAACAAAAAACAAAAGACAAAAAACAAAAAAAAAAGGAGATAGAGATAGAAAAAGTATCAGGGAGGCAAAATCCCTTTCACAATAATCAAATAAAATGGGAGAGGGGGAGGCAAAATAAGCTGTAAATATTATTGTCTCTTAGAGCCAAAAAGGGTGCAAGTTCACAGCCTGCTTGTAATACAGTACTTTCATTTCAGTACTTTGTCGACCTGAGGTTGACATGTGAAGTGGGAGATAGTCTCAGGAATGAGTTCAGCATGACCTTGCTCTGCAAATAGAGTCCACATATGAAGACGAAGTTGGTAACAATGTCTTCGCACAATCAAACAGTAATTTAGCTTCTACTGGGGAAAATTAAGGATGCCATAAGATAAACATCAGTGACATGTTTGCTCATTTCTATGTAAGTTTACCAGATAAGTATTTTTGCATATCCCCTTCACACACACAAAAAAATACATGATTGATTATTAATGTACTCAATATGTGTGTATGTGAGCATGTTTGAGTGAGTGAGTGAGTGTGAGCATTAGTGAGTGAGAGTTAGTAAGTCAGTGAGGGTGAGTGAATATGAATTAATGCATGTGTGAGTGTGTGTGACACTGAATAAGCATCTGTGCATGTGTATGAATATAAGAGTGTGTGTGAATGTGAAAATAAATATGAATGTCTTTTTTTTCTTTCTTTCTTTTTAGTAAGTGCGAGTGTTAGTATCTATGGTTGAATGTGAAAGCATGTAAGTATGAGTATGAGTGTAAATAAGTGTGAATATGTGGATGCAAGTGTGTTAGTCTCAACATTTGTATAAGTAAGCCTATCTGTATATTTGCATTTGAGCATTAGAGAGATTTCAGACTGCATTTGGAAGAACAATTTAACATTTAATTAAGAATCAGAAAAGAAGTGCCAATTTTTTAGATAACAGACAATTAATGTTCTATGTGTACATACTGTATAAAAAAACATAAAAAATCTCTAAGCACATACAAGACCATCCAAGAGAAATTACAAAATAGGAAAAAACATACATGAATACTCTAAATATACCATAAATATGCACTTAAAATACTTACTCTCTTATCCCTCCAACACCACTATATAAAATAATAATAATAATAAAAACAATAATAATAATGATAATAAAAATAACAATAATAATAATAATAAAAATAATTCTTATCCCAATTATAATAATAATAATAATAATAATAATAATAATAATAATAATAATAATCATAACAGTAATAAGATAAAATAACACTAATAACAATGATACTGACAACAATAACAATAACAGTGAAAACAATAATGATACAACAACCATCAAGTCAACAATAACTTTAATAACACAAACCAATAAAAAGTAATCAAATCTCACTTTCACTGCCTTAAATAATTCAGATATTCAACCTACATACATAAAAGATGTAAGGTAATTCTACAGCCCTCTACAGCAAATGTTGAATAACATTTTCATAAAAACTGTGTGAATGGAGTCCAGTAACAAAAGAGAATGCATCTCTGTTTACCTGACTAATCTCACCAGTTCTAGACAATACTCTGTCTCTTTCTCTCTCTCTCACAATCACAATCACACTCACACACGCACAAACACACACAATCACTCACACACAATCACTCACTCACTCACAATCACTCAATCATGCACTCACTCACTCACCCCATGCACACACACACACAAACATGCCCATGTGCAAACACATCTCTGCACACACACACATTCACTCTCACTTTCTCTTGAAAAAAGAAAGAAAGAGAATCAGGATAATGATGACTATAAACAAATTTACATGACTGGATAAGTATTCTCTGCCATCTTTGTTCTTCATCTCATATTCATAGCTTTTTGAAACAATTCCCATTCTCTCAAAAGGATACTCCTAAATAAGTAAATCATAACAAGGATACAGTGACAAATATCAAACTGAACGATATAGTTTCAAGCGCTTTTTGAATTTCGCAAAGATTTTGTGAAGGAAAGACATGCAAAAATACAATAAACCTGAAAGATCTTTAACGTTCAATGTCTGGTAAAGACATATCGGAATAAGAGAAAAATTTGCATGATAACAAATTATTCACAAGAGCTTGGTTCATAACTAAAATTACTCATGCACCAAATGCACTCTTTCAGACATTAACCCATTATTATTCAGCAAGAATTCCCTACATTTACTTCTTTCTTTATTCTTAGTTCCTATTTCCATTTACTAAAAAAAGAATGAATGAATGAAAGAATGAAAGAAGAAAATTATCTGTCCTTGATATATTTGTGCATATAACATATCAATCTAGTGAAAGAAATCTTTTGTTATGAAATAAATCCTACAACTATATCACATTTCTGAACATGGGTATAATGAAACAACTTCTTATTTCCTCCAATATCACCCTTATACATTGGACACGAAGAGGAAAACAAGTCTGAAAATGGCCTGTAGCACACAGTAATAAACCATTAAGAGTGTCTGTTCTTCAAAGCACATGATGACTATAATAAGTGAAATAGCCAACACACTACGAGAAGGGGCACATCTGATTAACAGGAGACTGTACAAAACAAAGAATTCATCAATAAAATACACTCAATATTAGAAAAGGGATTGTGCTTGCAGACTGTGTCGACAGCGGTCAAATGATTAATCATACTAGAAGCAAACTCAATTCAAAAGTCAAAACCATGTGATTTTAGTCCTTGCCAGCCAATTGGTCTAAAAACAACCATCCACCAGTCAGAGCTCACAAAAATTGTCATTCCACTGAAAACAAATTGATTTTGTTCCATTCACTGGTAAACCAATTTTCTTCCACCCATGCCAGACTTACATGTATGAAAGAAAGCAGCATGGGAAGAATTTTAAGGGACTCCCATTAGTGTTTGAACCAGCTAGAAAGTAGGAATTGGGGGTATAATGAAAATTTAGTCGATATCAACAACACTCAAAAGCCCAGTCATAATGATAGCATGACTGTAAAAGCAGAACAATCTTTAAAATACTACTCTATTAATTTCATGTATACAAATTTGAATAAATAAAATTAATTTATACAACTCTATAACTGTAATCCTGTGCAGGTATAGAGTTAGAATAAGAGAAAAAATAAAGTAAAAAAAAAAAAAAAAAAAAAAAAAAAAAAAAAAAAAAAAAAAAAAAAAAAAAAAAAAAATATATATTATATATATATATATATATATATATATATATATTATATATATATATATATATATATATATATATATTATATATATATATATATATCATTCACTTTTTTTCCTAGACAAAGCAAAGTATTTGACAACATAAAAGTAAAAAAGAAGAAAAAAGGAATCTATTAATGCAAAACATAACATTTGGGATTATAAAACATAAAAAATCATAATTTAAAACTGTACAAAAGGAATACTTACAATTGTACTTAAATCCCTTCTCAAATTACTCTTATTTAACACTAGCATCAAATATAAAAAAGAAGGAAAATCAACGACCAAGCTTTGTACTACCCTGTACTTGCAGGGCAAAAATTACTTGAGAATAAAAAAAAATTATCATGAAAGACAGCAAACAGAGAGAGGACTTGTCAAAGCATGAAGAGCCAAATGTACTTATCTAGGAATGCTTACAAAATATATTCACCAACCAGTGTCCCTAGATTTCATTAAAGAGAGACTGCAAATGCCTCCATAGCACCTTGCATTATCATAATAAGAATAAGTTCCATCAATATGGAGGGTTGACAAATTTGGGGAAGACTTTCACTTTCAAGCAATGTCCTGCGTAACTTTCAGCATCATGCAATTTCTTCCATGAATGCACATGCATAAGCAAAATCACAGACAACAGAAGCGTGTCTCTAGCACTCATTTCCTTTCAAGCCATATTAACACTTACAGCACATCTATGGAAAGAACATTCACGATTCGCAAGCATCAGAATAAAGTAAACAATATATAAAATATAACCGAAAAAAGAAAACCAAAAACGGAATACGCTACAAAATGCATTAGCGTCATCTAGCCCTAATATGCAAAGGCCAAGAAGAAAAGACGCAGATGCACTGTCGGTCTTATTATTTCATGATCATTTCATAAAGAATGCCACAAGTTCTTTACACTCGAATATGTCCTTTTTGTATCTCTCCAATATAATGTACAAAATCACATGCTATCTGGAAACAATCTGAGCAATCATAAAAGCAAATAAAGAAGGTAGTACAGTCACTCCTCAACTTGTGTAAATGTTATGTTGTATGTTTTTTCATTGGTATATTTTCATCCTAAAGTAAAATGAATTAGTGTTCATTAATGCATAAAACCTACAAGGCCGTGCCAAGTTGAACAGCAGTGGGTTATGAGGCAGATGGATGAATGGAGAGATTGTTTCACATGTTCTATACCGATGGGTCTATATCCTTCTCTTTTTGTTGTGAAGCTTCTCTTCCTCAATATTGATTTCATAATACTTTACAATATTGCCTACTGGATTTTGTACCTAAATTAGACACATCTCCAATAGCAATGAATAGATAACTAAATTGTTGGAGAGGCAGAGAGAGAGGGAGAGAGGATAAGAGAGAGAAAGGGGAGGGAGGGGGAGGGAGGGAGAGAGAGAGAAGAGAGAGTGGAGAGAGGAGGGGGGGGGAGAGAGAGAGAGAGAGAGAGAGAGAGAGAGAGAGAGAGGAGAGACAGAGAGAAAAGCGAGTCGTCGTGCCCGCTCGGGGCGAGCGGCCGGCGCCATGGGCCGAGGTTGGAGGGGGTGCCGGCGGGTGAGCGTGTGTCGGAGAGTTGATTGGGGGGGTGGGGGGAGGAGAGGAAGAGAGGGGGGGAAAAGAGGAGGAGATGGAGGAGGACGGGAGAGGGTGTGGGGGGATGTGGGTGGCGGTGGATGAAAAGGGAGGAGAGTAAGAGGCGGTACAGGAAGAGGTGGGGGAGAAGAGAGCTTAGAGAGGGTGAGAGGCGCGTAAAGAGAGGGAGAGGAGAGAGAGGAGAGCAGGAGAGGTAGAAGAAGGAGAGAGCGAGAGTGAGAGGAGAGAGAGAAGGAGATGAGAGAAGAGAGAGAGAGAGGAGGGAGAAGGAGAGACGCGGGAGAGGGTGAGGGCTGAGGAGAGAGAGAGAGGGTGGGGTGAACGTAGGCTAGAGAGGAGTGTAGAGAGGGGAGGGGGATAAGAGAGAGAGATGAGAGGGAGGGGAAGAGAGGAAGTGAGAGAGAGGTGGAAGGGTGAGTAGAGGCAGGAGGGGAGGTGAGTGAGAGGAGAGAGAAGGAGAGGAGGGAGAGGGAGGAGAAGAGAGGAAGGAGAGAGAAGAGTAAGAGAAGCACAGGAGGAGGAAGAGGAGAGTATAGGATGAGACGAGTAGGGAGGAAGAGTAGGGAGGAGAAGGGGTGGAGAGTAGGAGAGGAGACTACGGTGTGGGAGAGAGAGCGGTGGGAGAGAGGGGGAGAGAGGCGAGGGAGGGAGGGGAAGGGAGGGAGGGGAGGGAGGGAGGGGTATGAGAGGAGGCGAAAGGTGTCGGTGACACGTGCGGCCCGTAAGATAACCCAGTAGGAAGGGGGCGAGAATCATAGGTGGGGTTCGACTGGTACGGAGTGTGACCAGAGAGATCGATGGGATTTGGTAGTGATAATGTTGTAGGAAAGTGTCATGCGGAGTGCGGGGGGCGCGAGTGATATGGCAGGCGTACTATGAGTGATATGGAACCTGGGAGTTGAAAGGTATGAGTGGGAGATTGCTGCAAGTTGAGGTGGAGTGTTGGGCCGGGAATGTGGTAGCACCTCGTAGCGTCCGCGGAGAGTGAGTCTTCGATGGGTAGTGGAGGCAGGTTGTATATCGGCGGCCAGCTGAGATATTCGTGGTGGTAAGTGCCGAGAGGAGGTGAGCGTAGGACGGGTGTATGGTTGGACGGGTGTGAGTCGTTGGTGAGAGGCGGAGAGGCGTTGTAGCGGGGGAGGGCGGGGTTTGGTGTTGTAGTGGGGGTTCGAGTAGGGGCGGCTGCTGAAGAGCGCATGAGGCTTTTGGCGTCGTGTGGGGGTGGGACAGGTACTGCTGGCGGATGCGCAGGGGAGGAAGGGGTTGGAGAGGGAGGGGAGATGGAGAGGAGAGAGGAGGAGAAGAGGACGAGAGAGAGGTGAGGAAGAGAGGAGGAGTAGAAGAGAGGGAGAGAAGGAGATTGAGGATGGACGTAGCTGTGAGGAGAGAGAGAGGCGAGAGGTGAGGGAACGAGAGAGGAGGGAGAGGAAGGGATGGGACGGGGAAGGGCGGGAGGTGGGAAGAGGGGTAGAGGGAGAGGCGAGAGGCGTGAGCTGAGTGACTTATGGAAGAGTGGAGGCTGAGTCGTCCGGCGAGGTAGGGAGGGGAAAGTGGCTGTGACGAGGGAAGTGGTCGATCAGATGTTGAGGTGAGAGAATAGTGGCTAGGGGGTGGAGGGTGGAGAAGGATAAGCGGTGACTATTGGGAGGATAGGTGAGTTGAGACGAGCGGAGGGTATCTGAAGCATGGAGTGAGCTGAGTAGTTAGTGGATGGTAGCAAGGACTGACGTGGGTGATCTGTGAAGTGGAGCGCTGTGAGTCGCGGCTGAGAGGACTGGATCATGAGGGAGTGTGCGGCTAGGAGAGAGGACGTGACTGAGAAGGGGAGGAGCAAGGGCGAGCGGCGGATGTAAGAGATGGACGCGAGCAAGAGAGAGTGAGAGAGAGAGGGGAGATCGACGTAGAAGAGGAGGATGAGAGAGGATCTGAGAGGGAGGGGAGGGAGGTGGAGGGGAGGGGGAGGTGGAGGGAGGGAACATGGCGAGGGAGGGTGATGGGAGGGCAGGGGAATGGGGATGGGTGCTGTTGCGATGGATCACCGACTGGGGAAAATATGCGCGGAGCAGGTGCCCCAGGGGACGAAGGGAAAAGGTGGCGTGCTTGTTCGGGATCAAGGGCGGTTGTAGTTCGTCGGGCAAACAGTGTTAAAGGGGGAGGGTTCCGTGTCGTATGGGAGGAGTGGCAGGCCCGAGGTGAGGTTATAGCGGGTGAATCGTCCGGAGGCCGGCGCCGTGAAGTGCGAAGGGATGTGGAGTGGCGAGAGTGCGGGTGAGAAGGCCGTGGGCGTGGGGAGAAGTGAAAGAGAGAGGAGAGCAGAGTACATGTGGTGCAGCATTCGTTACGCAGTACGGAAGATTGGAAGGAGGGCTGTAGCTTCAAAAAGAAAACAATAATAAGCCCGGCATCAACTAAGTCTTTGTTTGACGATGGACGCTCGACACGCCGCCGGCCTTCTTAGTGCGTTCCTGATTAAGGTGATCATATGCTGAGACATCCAGACAGTGACAGCAGCCTGTAGTGACAAGTCGTGGCGATCGTTGAGAGACGGCGGTGGAGGGCTCCGTGCTCCTCGCGCCTTAGTAGTAGGCTTAAGACGGCGTCGCCGTAAGACCTGGTAAACGTGAGACAGCTTGAATCCGAAACGCTTGTGCGTGGTAGGCACGGGTCGGGAGCGTTGCTCATCCGCCGAAGGACAACGGAGATACCTGGAAGAGAGGTATTTGATCTCAGAATGTGTTACTGTTAAATGCATCTATCGAACAGTCTAACTCCGTCGGTTAACTAGTTGAGATAGACTTCGCGAGTTCCGGCTGTATATACTTTCTGCTACTATGGATGTAAGGCTTGCACACGTTGTTTTCGAAGTATCAAATATACTTCTATATATTACACTTTTCAATATCAAATGCAAATCTTTTGTAATTATGAAAGCTATGCTATCAATTCATATTGAAATTATATCCTTATGATAGTTCCACAGTATCTTCTATTTTCTGTAACCATCAGTAAGACTAATGATGCAGTCATCAATCTTTATAAAAAAGAAAAGAAAGAAAAAGGTAAATATCAGCTGAATGCAGAAACAAACTGATAATACAAGCACTGAACTAGCAAAAGGTCCTGAAGAATACATTTTGACATCATCAAAATCAAATCATACATCATACAAAGACAATTAATAGGGTTTTTTGAAACTTACCCTCCATCACAGATCTCATCTACAGCCAGCATAATAATGTCAAGATTGTCCAACAGGGTCCGCTTTTCTACATTTTTTCTCAAAATAGCTGAGACTGCGTCATAGAGACAACTCAACACTGACACCAATATGAGCTGTTGAGATGGAGAACATTTAAAACCTATAGAAACAGCAGAAGCATATATTCACTTCATGCATATGTAAAATATATCATGATATAGAAATACAGAGAAACTTTGTAAATCACCTCATTTTCATGTGAATAGCCCATGACATAGAAGAAAAGGTCAACATTTGAGCGGTAGACGCAGGTAAGACGATCGAGCATGATGACCTCTGCATTAGCTCTGTGTGTTTTCTGGAAGAGATTCTTTTCAAATTTCTTCTCTTCCTTTACTGTTGGAAAGACGTTTGGGTCGTAGTACTTTGCGAGCAACCTGTTCCCATCATTGTCAAGGATGGCAATGCCTTTGATGATGTACAAAGTTGGTTCCTAATAAGGAGGATACAAAAGAGTCAGTCACATGAAGTAAAACAGGCCAAAATAGAATCAATATATAACATGTGCAAAAATATCACAAAATGCATATAACTGCTAATGAACCTATTAACAGTCTACAGGCTCACTGGCCAACTTTGGAAAATTATTTATATAGTAAATCTTTTATCTAACTACAGGGCTCTAGGGGGAAGTTAGCATGGTTAATCATCAAATCATAATTTTCCCATGTGAAAAATTATACATAAAGTACTTGATATATTTCTATAAAGAGTAATAGTCAGTGTAATATTCATGCTCTCAATGTAAACTCGAAGAGTAATTTACAAACAGACTAGTTGATCTTCTTTGTTCTAATATATAATTTTTTTCTAATATATACAATTCTTACTTCAAATTTGTGAAAGAAATGCCATAGATATATAAAATGTATCTCAGTTTTCATCGAGGTAACCGTTCCGTACATCAATTATCATAAAAATCTGATTATCATCCACTAAAATACCCAAACAAGGTCTCAAGGAAAAGTTTCCTGGCAATACTTTCAGACTGATAGATCTCTGTGCCATCAGCACTGGCAAAGGTTCACACACTTCAACTACATTTTTTTGGTAAAATATAGAGTGGACTGGTACTCTTTTTAATGACAGATCACCAATGACCTTTTATGTAATAAGGTATGTTTTCTTACTAGTTATTCTGTGCTTTCTTTCCCTAGAACAGTGTTATATAATGTACTCATGAAATGCACAGAAATGTGAGACACAAAACAATACAGGACTTTTCCTACCTTACACACTCAATGGGACATTCGTAACTATGAAAATTACCATCATCAAATATGGTAACTATTCAGAATATCTTATCATGACCAATCATGATGATTTTGGTATCGATGATTCGTTTCACTCTTTACAACCCAAATATATAAAAACTATACCCTGGAAACCCCCAATTACCCACAATCTTGGCCCCGATAAGCATGAATGGTACCAGGGGAATCATTGATGAGATCCAGGTACCATTTTCAATGACAATCTTGATTTGATAGTCCCAATAGCAGGGGAGGCCATGAAGTATATAAAGGAAAAAAATACGTAAAACACGAAAAAAAGCCAAAAATCTGAGAATAAAAAATGTATACAACCAGAAAAAAAAGAAAACAAAAGAGAGAATGAAAGAAATAAAGAAAAAAAAAAAACTAAAAAACTAAAAACTAAAAAACTCGGAATTTAACCCATCTTTCAGTAAAATATACGGGAATTTACACCATCAACACTCCCAGTGGTAATCATACAAAACGTTCTGACCTATAAACCAACCTAACTCCATGTCACAAACTTTATTCAATAATCTAAGTGGCTGTGACTAGGCGACTTTTCATCTATGGAATAAGGTATGCAAACTGAAAATAAAAGAGATGCATGATAGAGGAAAGAGAAGATTGACCCATCTTTTCCTAGGTTCTTTGCCCTGTTTACATCACCAATGTTTACAACACACTGAGTGCTTAATTTATTCCTACAATTTTTCAACTAGTTCATGTATTCCTACATGCTTGTGAAGACAATTATTTTCTAAATTTCAACGTCTGATTTCCCTAACTCATGTATTTTATGCATTCCTTTATTCTTATTAAACTTTAAAAAACAATGTGCATTTGCACTTTCCACCAGGACTTTCAAGACCTCGCTATTGCCACTCCTTGACAAAACGCCTTTGAGGAATGTTTCATTTTCTGTGTTACGTTGATTTTGGGTCCTTTGTAAAATAATATAGTGGCTATGCAGAAGAAATAGACCTTAGTAACTATCACATCTTGATATATGAGCCCATAAAGTGCCACAAATTGCCAGAAAAAATTATTAGAAACAAAGCTATACACAAAAAAGACAGAGGTGAAAGAAAGTTTGGTGTCTCAAGATATACGGGTGTTTGGTATATTCTGTAATCTATGTATGCAGCTCTATCTTACCATACATGCCTAGGTGAAGAGAATATTTCCTGGCTGACTGTTGGGGGGCTCCATCAACCCTCCCCTCTGGAAGTGCTAGAAGGGCACGCCTAGTCATGGCAACTTTGATTGTTGAATAAATTTTGTGCCATGGAATTAGGTTGCTTTACTGGTCAGGACATATTAGGTGTTGTAAAGTCCAGTAGATTTTACCAAAAAATGGGTAGGGTTCCCGTAAAGTTTTTTTAATTTGGCATGTCAATCCACAGACTTTCAAAGATGGTGGACACACCCATAGAGTTTCATCAGCCTTTTTTTTTTTTTTTTTTTTTTTTTTTTTTTTTTTTTTTTTTTTTTTTTTTTTTTTTTTTTTTTTTTTGTGCTGGTTTTAAGCATGGGATTTCTTACAAGAGAGCAACGCACCCTCCCAGAAACTAAGTAAAAAAAAAATTATGTTTTTTGCAGGAAATCCAATGATTTCATTGATTCTCAGCATTGATTCTTGTGCGGATGAATCGTTCAGGAGATCAAGTGCCATTTCTCCATCAATGATCTTGATTTGTTAGTCTCATTAGCAGGGAAGGGCGTGAAGTTTATCAGGGAAATTATGGGGAATAATGTTAAAAAATGAGTAAAACTAGCACAAAAACTGCTTAAAATCGGTCAATTAAACTCTACAGATGTAACCACCATCTTTGAAATTCTACGGGCTGATGCGCCAGAATTCAAAAACTCTACTGGAACCCAACCCACTTTTCAGCAAAAACTCTACGTGAAATCACACATTCAAAACCCCCTAAAAACGTAAAGACCAATAAACCAGCCTAATATATCAATTCTAGTTGCTGTGACTTGGCATGTCCTACTGCCCGAGGGGAGGGTTGATTGGGGTTCTGCCCCCAACATCCCTCGAGGCATTCTCTTCACCTCAGTATGTACGGCAAGATAGAGCTGCATTCATATAGTAAAATAATAAACCAAATACCTTTATAACCGGAAATGTCAAACTTTCGTTGCTTCTTTGTACTGTCTGGATTGCTTTGATTCTAACCACTTTTTTAGTCATTTGGAACTCTTGATGGGCCCAGATATTAAACTGGGATGGTTACTAAAGCCTAATTATTCTTAGTTGCCACTGTACAAGTCTTAAAACAAACAAACAAACACACACACACATACACTGGAAAAGCAACATTTCTCACCAGCATTCCAACTCAAAATGAGCGGGCTGGTGAGGTGTTAACCTGTGTCTGGCGAAAGAAAGTGTGAAACTATCGATGCACACGATTCTAAATAAGGCTATAAATAAATCTTAACCCATTGGTTGCGGTATTATGCAATATGGCGCGTAATCCCCTAATTTTCATTATTTTCAACTCGGGTGGCGTATGGGACCGCACTTGAGTGTGCGCGTGCGCAGTGGTGCTGCCTTCCCTCTTTCGCGCAAATATTTTGTTTACTTATATCTGCGAAAAAATATGTATGCAAAAATTTGCAAAAACCCTTGCAAATACATGCAAACATATGTAAATGCGCTCAGTAAGAGTGGCGGGTGTGGTTTTAGCACGCGCAATAGGCGAACAACTCATTTGGCGGTAAACAGCCCATCGCACACTGGCCCGGGGTGGTGGGCCTGGGCCCTGTAAGGCCGCAAGGGGAATGCCGGCTTGACGGCTGATATTCCCTGGCCCACTCAGCTCCCATGCCGTGCGGCCGCCCGCTGCTCAAAGGGGATCAGCTTTTAATTGCACGGTGCATCATATGATGCCATCCGCAGCCAGTGGGTTAAGACACGTAAATGAAGAATAATAACAATAATAAAAGACTATAAAAGCATAAATGTGTAACAGCAGACACTGATAATTAGCCAAATATCGTTTTGACAAGTGCGTAGTAACACACAAACTAGTTTGGACATTGCAGTTAGGAGTAAAGTGGTCAGTGTTTTGTTATTCCTGGCAAGGCAAAGAAGTTGCTGGACTTAGAATTATATTTTTGTCTTCTAGCGGTGACTATAAGGCCACTGCAACTTAAACTATGTTCTATCCCACTCTTATTTCTTCTGCTCTATAAGATGGCGGTGTCATTTTCCCTCTATCTATGCGCATCAGTGTCTTCAACTTATACCTTTAAACATTTTTGTTCTCTATTCTTCTTATTACAGCCTATCTGCCCCATAATTTCCCTGATATACGTCATGCCCTCCCCTGCTATTGGGACTTTAGACATCAAGATTGTCGGCTGTGATTGCTATGAAAATGACCATCAAATTCATTTTTGTCACATGAGAATATATCTAATAATATAAATATTGTCTGGGAAGTCTTGATTCTCATAAGTGGTAAAATAACCCCTCGGTACATTTGCACTGACAAAAACATGCATTTGCAGAAAATTAGCCATAGAGAACTGTGCAAATAAATAAATAAACACATAGAGAAAGTATAACATAAATGATAGACGTTAAAAGCATAAATGTGGATTAGGAGATACTAATAATTAGCAATATTTCATTTTGACAAGCACATAGTAACACATGAACTACTTGGTATATTGCAGTAGTGAGTTATGTGATCAATGTGTTGTTTTTCTTCACAATGTAAACAAGATGAGTGACGGTCTCTGAAGCGGTGATATTTTCATCACTTGGCAGTGAATATGAGGCTGCTGCAGCTGAACCTCAGTTACTTCTGACTCTTACTTTTTATGCTCTATAGATGGCATTGTCCATATCCCTCTATCTCCCTGCATCACTCTCAGTAACTTGTACCCATATCATGCCCTCCCCTGCTATCACGGACAAGGCTGTCACAAATGGGGAGTTTGTGAGGTGAATATTGATATATCTAGATAGTATAGAATAAGAGGAATCCATAAATACCAACATCATAACGCTCGGTTATTCGAAGGTAATCCGAATAATTACCATACTAGGAAAGACAAGTGAATGGATTGTTGTATATGACTTTTACTATGAACAGGTCAATTATCTAAACTAATAATTTTGTGTTCTACATGACCATCACCGTAATTTCCCCATTTCTTCGCGAGAACGCTTTCCAA
>NW_020869618.1:25000-32500 GCF_003789085.1 Penaeus vannamei | reverse complement strand
GTGTGTGTGTGCATTGCATATTCGTTTATATACATGCATACATACACGCATACACACGCACGTACGAACGCGCGCACACATACACAGTTGAATTAAGATTTCATTTTAATGTAATAGTGTCATAGCAATGTTAATAACAATGATAATAATATTAATGATGATAGTAATAACGAAAACAACAAAATGATACTAATTACTATTACTATTACTGTAATACCAGCAGTAGCACCATCAAACTCACCACAACTACAATAACGATAAAAGTAGAGGCAACCAGAGAGCGCATCTTCCTCCAAGGCAAAAAGGTTACTGATGCAGTAAAAATATTCACACTTGAATTTCATTAAGTAAAGCTATGGCACACCTCTGGTAAACTTAAAAAAAATATATCCTGCTAACGAATAAACTAACTAACGCTATCAAAAATATAACCTTAAAGGAGATAAAACTCCTACAAGAACGTCTTTGAAAGAATCAAAACTGAACTCAGGAATGCATGTTCTTAGATGTCAGGAGAGAAACCGAACTAATTGAAGAAAGGACGCTGACACTCAGCCATTGTCCCCACGGAAGTCCACAGTACAAAGAGAGGAGTCCTGACCCAAGATCCTGGTCTTTGGGACGTAATGCCTCAGATGTAGAGTTAAAATACTTTGATTCGAGACCCACCAACCTGTTCGGAGGAGCATGTGGGAAAAGTAAAGGCCATATTGATACGATGGTACAGTATGGCGATGAAGAATGGATGAAGAAGGGGAACCTCGGTAGCCATTTACAAACGTTTAAGAGCAAACAGGCCGCTAATTAGACCAAGGAAAATGAGGCTTACGCCTGGAACCGGGAAGGAAATGACTTGGCATGAGACCACACAGACAGAAGTGGCCGTTCCTGTCCGGGAATCCTCCAGATGGGATATAATCAGTCAACAATAATGATATTGATAGGAAATGCAACCATCATCATTATCATCAAAGTTTACGATGGTCCGAGATTCTAACTCCTCGAAAAATGTTTACAAGACAGACCTTTTTAATTCCAGATAGCAGCCAGACGACTCAGCCGGGCCATCGGAGGCGCTGAAGACAGGAAGCACGGCAGGGGACAGCGCAAGGGAGACAGACCCCTTTTGGACGACGAGGACGAAGACAACGACGGCTTCATCAACAGCTTGTACCGCGACGACGATGACGACGACGACAAGGATGACGACAGACCATCTTATGCGAAATCCTTCCGGGCGAAATCGCGTAAGTTTAGTTGCATTTTTTTGGCTTAGACTTCGGGGAAGGGGGGTTTGCTATGTGAAGTTGGAAGTGGTTTGGTTGTGTTCAAGGTGTGTTTGTATGTGTTTCTGTGTGTGTGTGTGTGTGCGTGTGTGTGAAAACGGGATAGATGTGGACGCGGATGATGTATGTGGAAAAAAAACAGGTGGATGGAGGAAGAGTTCTTCGAGTATGGACGTCCGAGGGGGTGGAGGAGGTGGAGGTGGATAAGGTCGATGCAGGACGGAGGGAGTATGGAGGAAGAGGAAAGTGAATAGAGAAAGGCAGTTATAAAAGATGGAGGGAATGTTGGAGAAGGAGCAAGAGGGAGCGAGAGAGAAAGAAAGCGAGAGGGAGGGAGGAAGAGGGGAGAAAGAGGGAGGAAGAGGGAGAAGGAGGGAGGAAGAGGGAGAAGGGGGAGGAAGAGGGAGAGGGAGGGAGGAGAGGGAGAGGGAGGAAGGAAGAGGGAGCTAGGAGAGAGAGAGAGAGAGAGAGAGAGAGAGAGAGAGAGAGAGAGAGAGAGAGAGAGAGAGAGAGAGAGAGAGAGGGGAGAAGGATGGAGAAGGAGTAGGGAGAGAGTCGATGTAATGTAGGCCTCCACAACTGTATGTAATGAATCTTGCTATTTATCGTGCTGCACCATTTGTGACATTTTCTCATTCTATTTATCAATGACTCTCTGATTCGTTTGGGACTCATTTCATGAGAACCAAATACATTTCATAATTCCTCAAACAACCCATGACCTTTCAACTTTTTTTCAGAATGAACCAATCACTTTTGATCCGCTTTTTCTCAAGTCATCCTTAAGATTAAAGAAGGGTGGTCTTTTTCGCACTTCCATTTTTATTTCTTTTTTAATCAAAACCAATACCACTTTGATCAAATACCTCAATTATCTTCTCACAGGGATGAACCAGTCAGTTTTCTTCCGGGAGATACGAACCAGTCACCCGTGATCTTTCTTAAAACGACCGAATCGCCTTAAATTTTCTTTTAGTTAAGCCACTCTTCTAAAATTAAAGACACTCTATTTTCCCTTCCGATGGCTATAAGTAAGAACTCCACGCAACGTCATCACTTATCTTCCTCTTCCTTTAAGACACTATACAGTCACTTCGCAATTTTTTACTTGAAGGTCATTGAACTGAAGTTTATGAAGCGCGTTCTTTCCTGCTTCCAAGGATGTGTTTCCTAGTCGCAGCCTCCCATTTCGACCGAGAGAGGCATTCATCAGTGACCTATTCTCAAAGACGAACCAATTGTTTTTCGTCTCCAGGACATACAAACACCAGCTACATTTCTTCCTTACTTTAAAGATAAGACATAGATTAAGATTTACGAATTGCATTCTCCTCTTTACTATGGTTGTGTATGAGGATGACACTTCCCCAAACCAGTAAATCTCTACCTTTTCTCAGAAGACGAAACTGTTAATTTCTCAAATTACCTAAACGCCAGCTATTGTTTCTCAGTGACAAGCTAATCACAGTTCATTATTCCTTGGACGAATCAACCACCATCCACAATTTTTGAACGACCAACCAATCACCATCCACTATTTTTGAACGACCAACCAATCACCATCCACTATTTTGGACGACCAACCAATCACCATCCACTCTTTTGAACGACCAACCAATCAACGAACGGAACGACCAACGACGACCACCAATCACTCTTATTTTGAACGACCAACCAACCACCATCCACTATTTTGAACGACCAACCAACCACCGTCCATCCTTCTCCGAACTACCCAACCACCATCCACCACTCCTCTAACGACCCAACCACCTGTAAACCACCTTAAAACCACCTTTCTCCCCATTTTCAGGGATGTACGTGAGAACGGCCACCTTCCACTTCGACCTCTACTCCTGCCTCCCGAGGTTCATCTGCGAAGTCCACGCTCAGCCTCCGGGCGCCGATCTCACCGAACTGGAGAAGGACATCATCGCTCTCTTTAGGTAATGGTGATGATGATAATGACAGTGATGGTAATGATGGACAAGAGTGATAATGACGATTATGAAGATAATGGAAGTAGCGATAATGACGATGGGGAAGGTAAAAATGATAATGACAGTAATGGTAAGGATAGACATGAATGATAATGACGATTGTGAACGTAATGGTAGTAATAATAATGACGATTATGAACGTATCTTAGTAATGATAATGACGATGAAGATAATAATGATAATGATAGTGATAGACAAGAATGGCGATTATGAAGATAACGATCGTAATGAAAATGGCGATGAGGAAGTTATCGATGATAATGATAGCGGTAATGAGATACATTATTTATGATAGTCTAAATTGTATTGTAGGTTATCGTATATAGATTCCCCAATTGCAGGTTACAATGGTGGGTGATCCATTTATGATAACGAAAAATACGTTTGTTTTGGTAAATGATGAGAAAGTAATGGGAATTATCACATATAATTTTATTGCAATTAACACCGAAGATAGTAACAATAGTTATGATAATAATGATGACAAAAGTAATCATAATTAAAAAAATAATCATAATAATAACAATGATAATGATGGTGATAATAGCGATAACAACAATGATAATGATAATGATAACGGTAATATCAGTATTACTTCTACTACAAATATTGATATTGATATTAATAATATTTTATTATTAATATTATCATGCAGATAATAATAATTATAATAATGTTATTAATCATGTTAGCAAAAAAAGACGATCGTGCTATATTTACTACGATATTTTAACATTTAGTTTTGTGATGATAAATTTTTGGATGATGATAATGATAATGATAATGACTATGATACTGATAATGTTAATGCTATGATAATAATGATATAAATAATAATAATGATATAACAATAATAACAATGATAATAATAATGATAATAAAAATGATGATAAAAAATAATTCTAATAATAGTAAGATAATAATAATAATAATGATAATTATAACAATAACGTCAAGAAAAAATAACGCCCGTAACAATAACATTCAACAAAAGAATAACAATGCACTTCAAGGAAATCGAAAACACAGCCAAAGAACATGAAATGAAGATCCTGTTTTAAACTCCTTGGATTATTTTTCACCCGAGTTCCAAAAGGCGACCATTCGCTCCGCTTTGATTTTACATTCTTCAACAAAGGGAGTCAGTGTGAGGAAAAAGTGTGTGAAGCCGGATCTCTCTGTGTGGTAATTAAGGATACAGATGTTTGTAATAGTTTTTTTTCTTCTTTTTTGATAGTTCATTTCTGAGTATTGTGTAATTTTGATTTCAAAATCTGTGTGGCGAGACTGCATTCAGAGGTAGTGGCAGACGAGACGGCGCGTGGCTATTTTTATAATGTTATTGGATTTGAAGTTAAACCGACCGTCCGGAATGTTAGAATTATTATTGATTATTGACGTGATTGATGTAGATATAATTTTCTTCCAATCCAATTTGACTTTCCGAAGTCTGAAAAGAGTTAATCTTCCAAAACTGTGGTTCAAACTCATCATAAATGTTTGTAATGAAGAGGGTATATTCCTCTAATAATCTGTACATTGTATTACATTAAAGCCTCAAGGAAGAGAGAAAGAGACCGAGCAGAAATGAACAAGATTTTTTTTCGCTTCCCATTCTTAACTATTCCGGAACTCGCGTGTTATGATAAAATTTCTCCTTCATACATATATTTACACATGTGCAAGCGTATTCAAATTCAGTTCTCGAAATTCCTTAGAAGCCCTGGTTAACAGCATTTACAAGATGTCTTCTTTTATATTGTTCCTCGACGTGTAGACTTAAATCAAGGATTCAAGAAGAAAAACACTTTAGCGAAAACTTTTTGAAAAGATTGCTTGTCATAATAAGTCTCAATTGCAAGAACAGAGGAAAAAATTAAGAGTAAAAGAATGAATCATAATGACAATAATTGTAGAAGAAAATGATAGCTGTAATAAAATAATGATAATGATGATATAATCAATAATATTTGTTCAAACTATAATGCAAGTACGCGTATAATACGAATAACAATAATGTAAATTTATTTTGACATAAGTAACTATAAAAATTATAATAATAATAATCATAATTTAATAACAATAACACCAACAACAGTAGCAGTAGTAAGGATAAAAATAAAAATGATATAAGTAATAATCATAATTTAACAACAATAACACCAACAACAGTAATAGTAGTAAGCATAAAAATAAGAATAATAAAAGTAATAATCAATTTAACAACAATAACAATAAAACAGTAAACCAAAATAATTGTTTTTTTCTTCATCTCTTTCCCACAGGAACTACGTCGTGATGGAAGGGCCCGGTTCCCCCGTCTATTCCTACCAGCTGGCGGCACACATGGGCCAGCTGGCGACAGGAATAGATCCTTCCCCGTGCCACGGCCTCTACCCGTCCTGCCCGCTGTCCCGACCCCAGTTGCTTGACGTCCTCAGGAACGTTCGGAGTTCGAAGAGGATGTTCTATTAACCGGACGCATCCCCCCCCCCGTCCTCTCTTCCCTGTGGCTGGTCCGGTGACTGGATTCCGCCCTGTGTCCTTATCCGGATGGGTTTAAAAAGAGAAAAATGATTTTAAGGATTCTTGGGATGTGTTTTGTGTTTTATTCGGTACTTCGGAGTCTCATATTTATTCGGGTAGTTATATGTTGTGGTGTGTGTGTGTGTGTGTGTGTGTGTGTGTGTGTGTGTGTGTGTGTGTGTGTGTGTGTGTGTGTGTGTGTGTGTGTTGTGTGATTATATATATGTATGTAAGTATATAAGTATATATATATATAGAGGAGAGGGAGAGGAAGACGAAGAGAAAGAGTAGAAGGGAGAAGGGGGAGGGAGAGGGAGAAGGGAGCGGAGAGGGAGAAAGGGAGAGGGAAAGAAAAGGAGAAGAGAGAGAGAGAGAGAGGAAAGAAAGTGAGTGAGTGAGTGTGTGTGTGTGAGTGAGTGAGTGAGTCTAACCACATCATAATCTATTTTAAGAAAAGTCATCAAATGTCATAAATCTGACATAAACAAAGATATCTGGATTCGACTGCATCGCATCTAAGCAACACCAGTAGTTTAGATTACTCTAAGAAAACAGAGTAATCCTATATATATATATATATATATATATATATATATATATATATATATATATATATAATATATATATATATATATATATATATATATATATATATATATATATATATATATATATATATATATATATATATATATATATAATATATATATATATATATATTATATATATATATATATATATGTATATATATATATATATATATATATATTATATTATATATATGTATATACATGTATATATATGCATCACCGTAACAAAACTTAATGGCGAATATTGGTTTTCTTGTTCCGTATAGCACCCACTGTTAATTTTGTAGAATATATATAAATAAATTCAGGTGAATTATTGCGTCTTTAGGTATTTAACAAAAGGTTTTGTTATTATTTTTATATTTATTGTTATCATTATTGCATGTTTTCTATTATCGTTATTATTATCATTGGTGTTATTAATGATTATAATAATAGTGATGATATTAATATTCTGATCATCATTCTTATTATTACCAATGTTTTATTATTTTTGATATTGTTATCAATATTGTCATGGTGATTATTATTATATATTTTTTATTATTGGTATTACTATTATTGTTTTTATTATCATTATGATTATGATTATCATTAGCATTATTATGATTATGATTACAATGTTATTAGTATCATCGTCATCATCATCACCATTATTAATATAGATGTTTTTATCTTTTTTTTTGTTATGAGTGTGCGTGTGTGCGTGTGTGTGAGTGGGAGGGATGCCAATGACAGCAAAGCCTCCCAGTGTCTCTAGTCTTGTCTGAAGGAGCACTCCTGTGTCTTGTATTTTGTTTTGTGTATATTCTTCCTTATGGAGTTCTGTAAATAATGTATTCGCTGGCAGCATACTATGTTGATTATATGATATTTAAGCGTTTATTTTCATGTTCGTGCTTAGTGTGTTTTGTGTATAATGAAGCTAATGAAGTAAATATTGTATATGAGGATAACTGGTTTTATTGTCAGTGTTTCTGTCTGTTATTCAATATTCCTTCGGATATTTATCTATACCTTGGTCTCTCCCTTCTATCTTTTTGTATCTGTCTCTGTGGCCGCCCTGCTTATAAAAGTTAGTAATGTTTACTAACTATT